>JAXIVJ010018720.1:0-20000 GCA_036785665.1 Chirona hameri
TAGGAACATGCCTTTTTATTTACATTTATCAATTTCTCATTTTGAAGTTTTCTGAAGAGCAAAATCGCTGTTCTGGACGTGGTAAATCCGAGGTCATTCACTTGACCTGGAAGGTCACCCGTTGACCTGAAGCCTAAAAATCGCATACTGTTAGATTCCTCTCATGACAGGCAACATGCTGGTTCTTACCGCATTGCTCTAAGTTGCTTGGTTTGGAAGTTAACAGGGGGCTGTCTGCCCCCCCCCCCCCTGCCGTAGGGCGAAGGTGAAAAAGCTCCCGTAGGGCGAGGGTTAACCCTATTTGTAACAGGGGGGCGGATTCCCCCCCCCCCCCCCTCTCATGTTTTTTTTCCGCAGATATCTCCAGAACGACTGGGAGCATGCCCATTAAATTTTGGGACTTGACATTTTGGGAATTTTGCAATTTAATCCCGCATTTGGAGTAAAAAATTTGAGTTCTTAACCTGAATAGAGGCGGTTCCAGGGCACAGTTTTGGGTGGGTTCGGAGGCGACATTTGGCGATAATACGGAAATGCGATCTTCACGGTTTCTTCCTAACTGCCTGAAGTATGAAGGATTTACATCGGTTTATGGTGATTGCAACAAGTGCAAATTAGTTGATGTTAATGAAATATCATAAGAATTGCATGGCAGAGGCGGTTTCAGGGGCTTGAAAACAGACTTGTCAACGATTCAATGTGAATCGACTACTTTTGATTGAATCATTCTTATTTCAAATGAATGACTCATGAATCGATTCACCTCATGCGAAAACCTGTTGTGAGTTACTGATTGAATCATTAATACAGAGAAAATAGGCTGATTGAATCATTCATTGCTCAAAGAATCATTCTTTTTTGGTCGAACAGCATAAACTGTCCACAAAATATGCCAGCGGCCCAGCATTCATCTGTGCCCTGTGGACAAACCAGGCACTTAATGGCCAATTAGATGAGCTCTGTGTCCTGAGCTGTAGCCTGTAATTCATCTATGCGTAAAGAAAGCGAGGCTTTGTGTCTAACTCCAGTGGGCACAAAGCCACTGTTCAATCAGTCCTAACTAGGTAAATACCTTGGAACTGGTAGGGTTAGGGGTAGGTACCTAAATACTTAGAAAAGGTAACTAACTCATACTTTGGTTCATAAACCACACAGTACACGCACACCTTTTTCACACGAAAAATTATCAAAAGGTACCACCTTTTCCTAATTTCTAGGCTATACCATATCAAAAACTAAATCATAAACAAACATTTGCATGACCTCCGCATGTCCCAAATATCACTGTCGCATCGGCGCCGCTTTATTCCACATCATGCTTTATACAAATAATAGCTAATGCAAAATCAAAATAAATGTTCTATTCGCTTAAAAAGTGAAACGTAAAGTCATTAATGCTTTCGGAACTTGGAATTTGCAATTATAATAAATATTATAAATATCATTTTATAATCAAAATAAACAACACGCGTGTCCAATTGGCTCACATTCACATTCACATTCGGAAATACATTCGCGGACTATTTGGATTGGCTTCAAAATTGGTACACAGATAGATCACGACCTAGTGATCATTCTGGTAAAATCTTAGAGTCGCACATTTAAAATCAAAAGGAGTTAGAGCAGGTCAGATAGGTTTAAGGTCAAACAACGGACTATTCGGATTTGCATGAAAATTAGCACACTGGTAGAACCTAACCTCCGTATCACGCTCATGAAATCTTAGTCGCACATTCAAAATCAAAGGAGTTACACAAAGGAGTCGACACTTCCCTTTAATGTTGAGTGATTGAATCAAGATTGCATCATTCATTATGGTAATGTTGAGTGATTGAATCATGATTGAATCATTCATTATGGTAATGTTGAGTGATTGAATCATTTTTGAATCATTCATTATGGTAATGTTGAGTGATTGAATCATCATTGAATCACTCATTATGGTCCGTGAATCACTGTAAATCGACTCATGACAAATATGAATCATTGACAAGTCTACTTGAATAAGGGGGGGGGGGGTTCCAGGAAGTATTCAATGTTTGGTGGGAAGCCAATAGAGCGATGTAAGGGGCATTTATAGCTATCAAGATGTAAAAGATAGCTTCTGCTTCCATTATTTGCATAATTTATTACATATATAGTTTCAGGGGCGTGTTCAGGCACATGAAAAAGGGGTGACTGGCATGGTGATGACGATATGCCAGCGATAACGGCGCAATAGACGTTTGGCTTATAATGATATATGCACATATGAGGCCAGAAAAGGGAATAAAGTCATTTTTTGCAGAGGCGCGCTCAGAAATGGAAGAAAGGGGGTCATATTATTGCAAGGAAACTGAGAGGCATGAGCGGGCGTACAATGACATAACATACTGCAGTTTTCGGATGAAACACGCATCACAGGCTACTCTACGAACGATTATAAGATAATAGGCGAGTCCAGGTAGGGTAAAAAGGGGGTAAGCAATGTTAATTGAAGTTGTAAGTGAAATAGTCACTGTTGACTAGTTAGTATCATAATATCGGATAATATACTTATCATAAGGTCTTGCGCCGCCCCAGTTTGGATCCTGGATACGCCTATGGTGAAGTACAACATGCAAAAAGGAACTATCTACGATCAGTAACATATTTATAGCGCTGGGTAGCAACTTGTCTGCGGTTAATATTTGTTTCCAATTTGACCTCCCTTTTTCACTAACCTGGTACCGCCTATGGCAAAAATATGATTTTAACTGTTTTGTCTAAAATTACAATCACATACAACTTCATTTATTTATTAAAAAAAACATAAAACAATGGTTTTATTACGCATTTACTTCACCCCCATATTGAGTGAACTGCACACGCCTATGATTTTTGAATTTGCAAACGTCACCGTCATATATCAATTTCCAATTCAATCTCTATCAATTCTTACTAGTTGTGTTAAAATCGGTCGATAAACATGAAAGCTATGTTGGATCAAAAATACCACTAAAATTTGTCGTTTTTGCCCCCCTATCCAAAATTTATATTTCTTGTATTATTTAGAAATGTAGATCGTGTTGAGGGGAACCAAACACCGTTTCATTTTTGAAAATCGGACGGGTAGATCTCGAGATCTCCGGGGGGCGGAATCCCCCCCCCCCGCTGTTACAAATATAGCCAGGAGCCTGTTACAAATAGGGTTAAATGCGATTATTCCCATGCTACGATCAAAGGCCTATCGATTGAGTCTGAAAAATATGGGTGCATTACCCAGTCCTGGTTTCGACGCTCGTGATGATTGAGTTTCACAATACATGCCTCCTTGAAAACTTTTATTTTGTCTCAAATAATTATTTAATTACCGAGCGGGCGCGCAGCGCCCGTGAGGCTTCTCGTCAACTTACTAGACAAATTTGCATTTGACCCGGCCCGTAAGCATCGGCCCGTTTGCATTTTACCCGGTCTAACGTAAGCAATACGATTGGCTGCTATTTTTATGGCTATATTTATGGCGAGCCCGAAACCAGTAATCTCCAGTAACATGGTGTAATAATTTATTTTGGTATGAAACTCCAGTAGTAATTTTAGTCGTTTCATACCAAAATAGTGAGCATGCTCCAAATAATTAAAGATGGGACAGCGAAATGTGAACTCAAATACTAAAAAACTAAGTAATGTATATTTGTTCATGAACAGTTCATGAACGTTCGTGAACTGTTCATGAACAACCATTTTGTCGTGAACAGATGACCTTGATAATGAAATTCGTAAACAATCAAATAAACAAACAAACAAACATTGTTCATGAACTGTTCACGAACACTTATACAAACAGCAAACCCTGCATATTACTACAAGTCAATACAAGTCTGGCCCACACTCTGATGGTTGCAAAATGCAAAAAAATATTCAAATACAATAGAAGATTTGCAGATTATTCCATCGACACAGATCAAGCAAAAGCGCCCAATTCGTGGACAAATTGGGCGCTTGTGCTTGATCCACGAATTGGGCCCTTGTGCATGTATATTGGCGTATGGCCGACTCAAACGGGAATCAGGTCTTACCGTGTTCGTAATGCTGTATTTTTTGTTGTTGACAATTTCGACTTGGTTCCTGAATTTTATGGACCCCAAGGCCCAGGGGATTCATGGACATTAACCCTATTCCGGCCAGAATTACGTTAACCTGCGGGGGGGGGCAGATTCTGCCACCCCCCCCCCCCCGAGATCTCGAGAACCGCTCGGTCGATTTCTATGGAAAAACGCTATTCGATTCGTCATGGCAAGATCAGCGGATCTAAAAGCGGATCTCTGCCCTTTGGTCCCATTTTTTTTTGTAAATGGGGGGGGGGGGTGAGGGGGCAAAAAATATGAAAATTTTGGGTGTTTTTTTAAGGGTCATTGAGGCGATGTGGTTTGATCGATTTTCATGCTCCAAACGTTTTTGAGCTTCAAATGTACTGGTCTTCAATATTAAAAGACTAGTACCACAATGCAAAATCATAGGCGTATTCAGGAGATGTAAAAGGGGGGATTTTCTGATAACAAATATGTGCTGTTCGTCATTGTTTGGGACGACACAAACGTCACATTGGGAATGATTTGCTGTAATTTGTTAAATATAAAATATTGCGCATAGGTGAATCCAGGAAAACAACGTCGGGGGGGGGGGCACTATGTGCGTAACGCTTTTTATCATCTTACTAATTTGAGGTTGGACCTAATTTGAGGGCGGGTATCGCCTCCCATTTTTGTACCTGAGTGCGCCTCTGCCCAAAAGTATGTACAATCCCATTATGTATGATGCATATTGCATTGCAAATGTTTCTGACGCATGTATTGCACCACAAACAATGAAGGAAGAATGCGCCTCACACCCGCATTCGTAACACCCTCCCCAAAACAGGAGCCTGGCACCGCCTCTGTTAGACCGATTTTTCAAAATTTTGACACGATATGTGACATTTCATTTTAGGAAAATTCACAAAGTTTCAAGACGCTAGGCCTAACGGTTTCGAAACGGCAAGTGAAAAACCACCGTTGGGGGGGGGGGCAGAATCTGTCCCCGCAGGGAATAGGGATAATGTCCATGAATCCCCTGGATCCTGTCCATTAGTTTATTCCCGAACCAAAATAGACTAAGGAGACCATTGGCGGCGGCTCGTATTTTCGAATGGGGGCAAATAAACACAGGGGCCCCCTCGGCCAAAGGACGCACGGCCAAATGCCCCCCCCCCCCCCAACAAACAAACAAAAAAATGTCGCGAAATGGTATCTCCTCGGATTTAGGCCACTATATTTTGCAGGCCCCTAAATGGTCGCCAAAAAACGTCGGGCAGGCCCATGTTGAAGTCGCAGGCCTTCTGAGTGCCCCTGAGGCCTACCGAGGGTCCCTTCAGGCCGACTGAGGGCCTTCTATTGGCCTTAGAAGGCCCCTGAGGGTGGCTGGGGGCACATCGGGGCCATGGGTAATTGTTTCGGTTAAAAATAAGAAAATCGAACCAACTTCTTGGAGGGACCCTCCTACAAATGTATTGGGGGGGGGCAAAATCATATGTTTCCTCCCCCAACTTCTTGAGTGGGGGGTCAGCTGACCCCCCCCCCCCCCTATCCGCCGCCACTGAAGGAGACTTCATAATCAGGTCGGGTGACGCACAGTGTCAGAAAAGCGGCCTGTTTCTCCATTTTTCTGAACTTGGAAGTTTTGTTCCGTGAAAACTTTGACTGTAGCCGTTTTCACGAAGGATTATTGCGCTGAAAGTTTTGAAAAACTACACAACTTGTACATGTAATTTTTGGCTAGAAATGTCCCTCATAATTTTGTAATATGTTGGTAAGAATACAATTTGTTGACAAAATTGCGGTTTGGTGGTAATAAGCAAGATAGGTATTGATAGAATCTTCCTGAAAGTTTCAGGAAGATTCAGGAAGTTTCAGGAAGATTCTATCAATACTTATCTTCCTTATTACCACCAAACCGCAATTTTGTCAACATATTTTATTCTTACTAACATATTTCAAAATTATGAGGGACATTTCTAGCCAAAAATCGCATGTAAAAGTTGTGTAGTTTTTCAAAACTTTCAGAATCTTTCAGAAACTTTTCAGCGCAATAATCCTGCGTGAAAACGGTTTGTAAAGAATTATTTTTTTTAGTCTGCGGGTGCAAATAGCTGACGAGCATAAACAATAGACTGAGACTTGACTTCCCGAGCAATGGCCGGAACGTGACAGTGATGCGACACAAATTGTCCAAAAAAAATCGTAAGGCGGAACCTCCAAATTCCCGAAATTTCTGCAGTGATTTAGGGAAGGAAACTGGTAGGTAATTTTCCAAAAATCAAACCAAAAACTTTTTAAAACCTCCCAAAAAAGTTCTTGCGTATTCAGGTTACAACCCCGCCACCGATACCATCGTCATCGGGGCCATGGATATTGGATAACCCTGGGACACTACAAACACGCTATGCAAAAGACGGCAGCACTTTAGACTGAGACTTGAGTCCAGTTTCCCATATACGCATACGCAACATACCTTTTTAACATACGACCCAGGAGTCTAGGTCCCCGACTAACGCCAAGACCATATATGTACAGGAAATACGACTGACGACTCATCAACTTTCTACATCATAATGTATGCACATATTGGTATATATGAAAATAGGGTGTGTAGAAACGCGTATAAAAATACGCAAAAATTACTGGTATACGCATTACAAATTTGTTCCGCGAACTTAGATCGTGGAACCACTTTTCTGGCACTGGTGACGCAACCTCAAAACAAGTTTACTGTCGTACCACAGCCACAGTTTTTGGCTGATAGCGGTTTTAAACTTATAATATTTAATTATGCCATAGGTACCTACCTAAAATTCGTATCTCTCATATTTTCTATAACGGTGACATAATGTCAGGTCGAACACGTGACATTATGTCACCGTTATGCCAATGGGAAAAATTGCAAATGTTTCCTATTCAGAGAATACGCATCAGATCAGGTCAATTCGGTCAGGATCATATGATTATAGCTCATTATTGATGACCCAAGTACAATTTTTGCTGTGAGTGTGACCCTTACAAGGTCTGGGGTCACCAACGTTTTTATCAATACATTTTGATCGAATAAAGATAGCTACATATGTGAAACCAGTGTTCGCCACGGGCCCACCAACCCCCAGCCCGGCCCGGCTCAGGCCCTTGCACACCAAGCCCAGGCCCGGACCAGGCCCAGTCAAATTAATAATATTGAGGCCCAGGCCCTCCGGCCCGTTCAGATTAAGCATATCATTATTTTCACAAAATTTGCAATCATTATCCTAGCATATTTACTTGTATACTATAAATGTGAAACAAAGAACCAACTATGCTAACCAAAAAAACAAAAAGCCACAGTCACAGCAACAGTGTGTTGCTGTGTAAGTGAACTGCTGGCTAAAATATTTTTAAGCTGACCTGAGCTTGCCCGCATTACTTCAAAATAATCAGCCCAGGCCCGTCCAGAGCCCGGTGATTTCCTTAACCCTCGCCCATGCAGCGTACGATCAGTGCGTGACCGTGCAGTTGGGTTGGTACAACCCCCCTAGCGTTTCGCCCCTAAATGAGCTAGAGTTTCGATTAAAAAAACGAGCGTGTTGCTTGTCACGAGAGAAAGCCAGTGATATCCGATTTTAAGGTCCTAGGTCATTGGGTGACCTCTGAGGTCATGTCAATTACCCAAAATTCAACAAAATTGGAAATGCGTGTAAATTGAATTTAATCGAGCTAGAATCGCGAATGAGCATTTCATTATGCTAAATGGGTGCCAAATTTGAAATCAGCGTCACAAAATGTCCTAGAAACTGCAAAATTCCAAAAAGGTCATGTCAGGTCATGTCAGGTCATTTGAGATCAGTGACCTCGGTTGACCTGTGGAGGCGCATGACCCCAGTAGAACATATAATTATGTAAATTGGATCCCATATTCGAAATCAGCGTCACAAAATGTCCTAGAAACTGCCGGAAGCCGAAAAAGTGAACTGCTGGTCAGGTCATCGGAGGTCAGTGACCTCGGTTGACCTCTGAAAAGGTCAATCGAGGTCACATCTCAATGGAAACCATAACTGTTACCTGGAAACACCTGTGCATATGCTCCTGAACAACAAACACTATGAAACTGCATAAGTTACAAAGATCAATACTACGGACGCCAGTTGCGCCTGACATGACCTTGAGAAACAGGTCAAAGGTCACGGGTTATGTGACGTACAACTTTTTTTTGCAGAATATGTGTCAAATAGTTCACAAGTAGGGTACTGAAAGTTTCATCGTAATCGGTTGATATTTACGCGAGTTATTGCCGATAAAAAAAAAAACGAGGGGAGATGTGGCATCCACCCCCCCTCGTCTGCACTGGCGAGGGTTAAAGCTGAGGCCCAGCACAGGCCCGGCCCATGGCCCATAGGGCCAGCCCGGCCCGTGGCGAACTTTGCGTGAGACCGATACTACTGTGTTATTCTCGTCAGGCCGCTTCCGGATATGTGCATTGTGATCCACCTGGACTGGCATATGGCCTTGTATGACCTTGACATGAGGTGAAGCTTTGTATTTGATATAAACCACTTGCCATGTGTATGATTTGAAGCGCCTTGACGAGAGAAATACGATGACGTTAGCATTATTGCTCTATATGGATTACATGCAAAGTTATTAACGAAAAACTGTTTTGCCAAGAATATCCTTTATGACCTTTAATGACCTCTGGTCTCTGGAGACTTAACTATTGACCTGAGCTTACATTTGAGGACACCCTAGCGATTGCATTTTTCAAGAGCTTTCGACTTTTTCACGTTTGTTCCTATGTATCATAAGTTCCTGAGATATTTGGGGGTTTCTGAAGCAAAATCCTTAAGTTGGAAAATTTGACCTTCGATAAACCTGACAATGAAAATGGCTGACTATTTCGACATACTTTTGACGAGCTATCGAATGGTGATTTTGGATTCCGCCTACTCCCCGTAGGAACCGAGTTAGAAGGCCCCCCCCCCCCTGGCATTGTGCCGGAAATCCCGATCACCGGTACGGTGCGGGTTAATAGGGGCCCAGGGCACCTGATTTTTAATGTGTCGGAATAAACCTGTTTCTGAGTTCTGAGTTGTCTCCTGGATTCCCGGGTAAACGGGTTAGCGGGACAAGTTACCTCCCGAGAAAAAAAAATGGCAATGGGTTAACGGGCTAATGATAATGATTCAGGTCGCGACTGGGTAATAATTTCACAAGATAGTGGGTTAAGCTATCTCCCGAAAATAATTTGTGCTCACAGGTAGCCATCCACAAGTAAGAATTTACACTTTATTTGCATTACGGGGCGGCGGCCCGGGATTATTGACCGGCCGGTGCAACAAAACATCGAGTCTTTTAAATATTGAAGAGTAAACAATATCAAGTGGTAAAATTAGGAGAGGCGTGTACATTCCAAACCAATGTTCTATTTGGACGCAGCATGCGCCGATCGAAAATTATTCACGATCTGAATCTAACGAATGCTTAACATTTTGAACTTTCCTGCAAGTAAAAAAAAAATATGCAAGACTACCCTGCACGTTTCTGCAAGAACGTCCTGCAAGATTTTGATACACTTTTCGTACACGAATTTGTGATGGATTATACATGATCCTGCAGGTTGGCTTGCACAGAATCGCAAAAGTATCCTATATAGTCCTAGTCCTACACGCAACGTTAAAACACATCACAATCTTGCGGTGTTTCTTGTAGGATCTTGTCAAATCTATCATACATGTCGGATTTTGTCGGATTTCAACCTACCCGCACCCCACCCTTCAGGTTGGGCAGACCAAGCTGGCCAGGGCAGGGTAAGGTAGTGCTGGGTAAGGCAAGCGGGGCAGGGAAGGCAGCACAGGACAAGGTAAACAGAGAAGGGTAGGGCGGGGAGCTCAAGGTGGTTAGCCACAAACTCTAGTTGTTGATTGTCGAGGTGAAGACCTGGGTGAAAGTCACGAGATATTTCCGAAGGAACATCACTGCAGACAGTGCACACTCACGATATAATGCATTAAACGTATATTCACTGTCTGCGAGTGAGAGGTCAGATCGCAGCTACCGCTGTCATGTGTCGCACCCGGCGTTACAAGGTCACAGCTACCACTGCCTAGTCGCAGCTACCGCTACCAGGTCGCAGCCAGCACTGCCAGGTCGCAGCTACCGCTGCAATGTCGCACTTGGCGCTACAAGGTCGCAGCTACCGCCACCAGGTCGCATCCACCGCTGCCATGTCGCACCCGGCGTTACAAGGTCGCAGCCACCGTTGCCAGGTAGCACCGGCGCTACAAGGTCGCAGCTACCGCTGCCAGGTCACAGCTACCGCTGCCAAGTCGCATCCGTCGTTACAAGGTCACAGCTACCGCTGCCAGATCACAGCTACCGCTACCAGGTCGCAGCCACCGCTGCCAGGACGCACCCGGCGCTACAAGGTCGCCGCTACTGCTGCCAGGTCGCAGCTACCGCTATAAGGTCGCAGCTACCTCTACCAGGTCGCAGCCACCGCTGTCAGGTCCACCTGCCACTGCCATGTCCGCCTACCGCTGCCAGGTCCGCCTGCCACTGCCAGGTCCGCCTGCCGCTGCCAGGTTTCATGTTCATGTTTCATGTTCATATATTCAAGACAATCCACAAGGTGGGTATTACAATCTCACGTCAATTATACAAGAACTGCCAACAGGCTGAAAAATTGCCTGTCAATGTAAGACAGCACAATTCGCGTTAACAATGCACATACCAACGTCACATATACTAACATCACAAAAGCAGTGGATTGGTCAAAAAGATAAAAACACATTTCCTCACTCCACGGTCTCACGAACAGCCGCTTTAAAAGCGCCCAGAGTCGGAGCAGATCTGACAGAGGATGGTAAACGGTTCCAAGCTGAGGCCGCGCGATATGAGAAAGCCTTTTGGGTGGCAGTAAGTTTGCATTTGCGGAGGTGGAGGTCTCCGCTCTCCGACGAGCGTGTCTCGCGGGAGGAGACAGCCGCACGCGCCGTAAACAGCGCGCGGATTTCGATAGGCGCGCCCTCTTCCCTCAGTGCCTTGTAGGTCTTGATTGCGTCACGGTGTGCCACCAGGGTTTCGATCCTCGGCCATCCGAGAGAATTTAAAGCCGGGGTGATATGTTCGTATTTTTTGGTTCCAGAGATGATTCTAGCCGAAAAGTTGATGACTTTTTGGATTCTTTGGAGCTGACCCTTGGCTGCCCCACCCCATACGCAGAGGCAGTACGTGATGTGAGGAAATACGTACGCCTGAATGAGAGTCTTTAGAATGTCTGTCGAAAAGTAATGACGAATTTTGTACAGAGAGACCAGAATGCCATTGCATTTTTGGATCACCCGCGTGACGTGCTCGTCCCATGACAGACAGGTGTCTACTATTACGCCCAAAATTGTTACCTTTTTGGATGAATGTACGGCCAAACCGTCAATGATGAAGTGGAAGTCCGTGGATTTTTTCAAATTTGGCTTGGATCCGATAAGCAGAAAATCCGTTTTCTTCTCATTCATTTTCAGTGAGTTCGCGCTAAACCAGGACTTGAGCTCACTGAGTGTGAGCTCTAGTCTATTTTTGAGAGAGTCAAGACCCAGTCTGTCAGGGGACGCGCAGTCGAGGTGCATAGTATCATCGGCGTATGAGATGAGGTGGCCATGAGTCAGATGTCCGGAAAGGTCGTTGGTGAACATGATGAAGAGGATTGGTCCGATGATCGAACCCTGCGGCACACCGCAAGACATAGGTAGAGCTAGCCGTCCGCCACGCACAATCTGCCGACGACCGCTCAGGTAGCTCCTAAACCAATCCACGTCAATACCATACCAAGATAGCTTGGTGAGGAGAACGCCGTGATCGACGCTGTCGAACGCCTTCGAAAGATCAATCGTCGTTACCGACGAAATCAGTCCGTTGTCGGTGTTGGTGACCAGGCGCTCGACAGCGTCGAGCACGGCATCCTCGGTGGAGTGGCGTGACCTATAGGCGTACTGAGATGGGTTAAGCAAGTGTGCAGAGTGTAGATAGGTGGTCAGTTGGCAGCAGGCCACCTTTTCCAAAATCTTTGATAGCACACTTAGCAACGATATGGGTCGGTTATTGGATGGTACTCTTGGGTCACCAGATTTGGGAATTGGGACAACACAAGCCATCTTCCACTGTTCGGGGAACACTTTCGTTATCAGTGACAAGTTCACAAGACGTAATAAATGCGGCCCTATCACAGGAAAGCATTCACGCACCGCCGCGAGTGGAACCTCGTCCAGCCCTACCGCGCGCGACGAGCTCATCCGTCCAACACAGCGAGACAGTTCTGGGAGTGTCGCCGGCTGAAACCGGAAACCCGCAGCGCAGACGGTAGGTGGCCTCAGGTTCGAGCGGCCGGCGTCGACTGCGCTCTGGAGGTCGTTGGCGATGCGCGGCCCCACCGCGGCGAAGTAGCGGTTCATCTCTTCCGCCGCTGCTTCAGCTTCTTCCGGTGTCTCTGCGGACGCGTTCCCGGCTGGCATGGTCTGCCTGCCGCTGCCATGTCCGCCTGTCGCTGCCATGTCCGCCTGCCGCTGCCAGGTCCGCCTGTCGCTGCCATGTCCGCCTGCCGCTGCCAAATCCACCTGTCGCTGCCAGGTCCGCCTGTCGCTGCCAGGTCCGCCTGCCGCTGCCAGGTCCCCGTCATCGGAATCACTGAAGGTGATCTATGAGCTCTGAAAGCATATAAGTCACATGTCACAGCACAGTCACATTACCGTTCACAGGCAGATTCGTTAGATAAACATCTTTGATATTGAGCGAAGTTTGAATAATCACTTTATATCGTTCAGTACGGCTCATAACACTTCAAAGTGAGCACAAAGTATAATATTTTTAAAGGACGCGCCCTGCTAAGGAAGAAGTTTTTTTCAAACAAGTAATGTCGATATGACAATGTCATTCATATTTCCGTCATCGATAACGCATGTATTAGATAAAGCTTAGCAGGTAACACAATCAAAATGATAAATAATCGTCCATCCATGAATTTTCAATCGTGACAAATTTCCGTCGTTACAGTCACAAACACATTGAGTTGTCCACCCAATACTTTAAGTAGAAGAATACTATGTGCTGACAAAGGTCGAAAACATGCACATTGCCTTCGACGTTGATATATTGAAGAGTTCTGTCTGCGTACTCGTGGATTCGCCCCTACTCGGAGGCCAGTAACAGCTGCCTGACCTTCGCCACCTGCAGCAGCTCGCTGGGCAGCCGAAAAAACGACCGGTGGACGTTTATGGTGTGCCCAATGTGGTTGGCACCCACTCCAGTTGTTGGTCATCAAGGTGTAGGACTTGGGTGACAGCGACAGACTTGAAAGACATACTTGGGTGTAAGACTTGGGTGACTTGGTCGCGTCCACAGGTGAGGCCGTCCTGCTGCCGCCTTTCATTAGCCATTGACGTACGTTCCTGTGAGAGAGCACGGGCCAAGGATACGCTCAAGACAACACGGTCTGGCGTGATAATAGGGAGCATATTGAAGCACAAGGCCTTGCCTCGTCCAGTGCGCTGTGCGGGGGAGCAAGCGTGCTGATCCACCTCAACTGCCTAAACCGCGAGGAGCTCCGCTGGGGGGGGGGGGGGGGGAGGGGGTGGAGCAGTTTGTGGGCCGAGCTGGTTACGATGCGGGAGGACCTGAAGTTGGTGGTCGACCTCTCGGGCGAGGAGCTGGGCCGTGTCCGATCAATCCGCCACCTGACCGACTCCAGATCCGGTCTGCAGAAACTGGAGCGGGGACCAGCATGTCAGAAGACGACCCTGGCCGCAGAGGTGTGGTGGCTGCTGCCCGTCCTCGAGAACCGCCGGGATTGAAGTCGCTCCACATTGGGTGACCGAGCACGCCGACCTCGACGGCAACGAAACCGCTGACCACCTGGCCGGCGGACCATCCTCGGACCATCCTCGGACCCTCGGACGGCGGAGCTGGACGGACCCTCCTCTGTACCCGGGAGGCTGGACGGACCCTACTCTGTACCGGGGAGGCTGGACGGACCCTCCTCTGTACCGGGGAGGCTGGACGGACCCTCCTCTGTACCGGGGAGACTGGACGGACCCCCATCTGTACCGGGGGGGGGGGGGGGGAGGGGGGCTGGACGGACCCTTCTCTGTATCGGGGAGACTGAGCAGACCCTCCTCGGTACCGCGGAGGCTGGACCCACCCTCCTCTTTCCTGGAGAGGCTGGAAGGACCCTCCTCTGTACCGTGGAGGCTGGACGGACCCTCCTCTGTGCCGGGGACACTGGACGGACCCCCTCTGTACCAGTGAGGCTGGACGGACTCTTCTCTCTACCGGGGAGGCTGGACCCACCGTCCTCTGTGCTGGAGAGGCTGGACGGACCCTCCTCTGTGCCGGGGAGGCTGAACGGACCCTCCTATGTGCCGGAGAGGATGGTCCCACCCTTCTCTTTGCCGGGGAGGTTGGACGGACCCTCTCCGTCCGGGGAGCTGGACGGAAACTCCTATATGCCGTAGTGGCTGGACGGACAATCCTCTGTAACGGGGAGACTGGACGGACCCTCCTCTCTGCCGGGGAGGCTGGACGGACCCACCCTCCTCTGTGCTGGAGAGGCTGGACGGACCCTCCTCTGTACCGCAGAGGCTGGACGGATCCTCCTCTGTACCGGGGAGACTGGACGGACCCTCCTCTCTGCCGAGGAGCCTGGACGGACCCACCTTCCTCTGTGATGGAGAGGCTGGACGGACCCCTCCTCTGTGCCGGGGAGGCTGGAAGAACCCTCCTCTGTACCGGGGAGCCTGGACGGAACCTCCTCTGCGCCTGGGAGACTGGACGGGACCCGCCTCTGTACCGGGGAGGCTGGACGGACACTCGGGGGGGGGGATGTTTCCGGAGGTCCCACAGCCACAGTTTTTGGCTGATTTATTTCGTACTTACAGGAATTCAAAATGGCAATAGTACCTACAGTTGTATACCTCCAATTTTGTATATCGGTGACCTAAGGTCGGGTCAATTTCGTGACGTCCTCATTATCAGTCAATTGGGAAATAATCAAATGATTCCTATTATGAGGATACAAATTATATCAGCCCAATTCCTTCTGGATCCTGTTATAATAGGCCATTCTTGAAGTTCCAGGTGCAAATTGTGTTCAATGACCCCTACATGTTCAGATGAGTTAATCCGAAGTCACCAACACCTTTTTGCCAATAACTCTCGACAAAATCAAGATAGAGATGTGAAACTGGCACCATTACAGGGGCATCGTTTTATATAGGCCTGGTAGGGCCCAAGCCCTACCAATGTTCATTTGGACCCCACCAATGCCTCCCGAATGGATGAAGAAGAACCTTTTGAATGGATCGATTTCCGAGGTCAGGTCTCGTGCTAAGCATAGCTTGTTGCGCAGGCCCTGACCCCACCACTCGATCAAACAATTCCTGGCGTCCGGCAGAATTTAGAAGCGAAAGTTGTACGTGCCCGACATACCTGGACACGGTCCGCCTCGCCCTCTGACGTCACCTGACCTTGAGTGCGGCCGCTGCCACCGGCCACAGGCCATCCCAGTCAGGGGCAAATAGCGAGTGTCGAAGCGACTCGAACTCGGGCTGCCACTACCGGGTGACGTCAGAAGTCCGGCACTCTCACAACTGAGCTACAGGGGCGGTTTCACTTCTCTATCCTCATTATGTCGGAGTTATTGACACAACAATGTTGGTGACCTCGGATGACCTAGGCTGACCATATAGGGGTCAATGACCAACAATTGCACCTAGGACATCAATAATGGTGGCTATAATAACATGATCCAGAAGGAATTGGACTGTTATCTTGCGTATCCTCGGAACAGGAAGAATTCGAATTGTTCTCCCAATGACTTATAATGGGAGGTCACGAAATTAACCCGACCTTAGGTCACTGATATCAAAGTTCAAGACGAACGAATTGTAGATATATATGACCTTATGAAATCATGCAAGTGTGAAACCGATAATCCAAGAACTGCGACTTCGGTACGACAGCAAACGTTTTTGGAGGTGGGGTCACATGACCTGGTTTGGTGACCTGACCTGAGATGACTCGAGGTCAAGAATTTTACATAATGTGGGTAATTGATGCCCAAACAGCTGTGCCAAAAACGACGGCGCTGCGCGCCGCCGTTTCCGCTATCCTCGAAAAACCTTGAGAGGGGGGGGGGGTCAAAACACCCCCAGCACGGCGCGGGCTAATGTACTTACTTAAATATAAATGCGTCGCTTTTATCCCGTACAAAAAAGGAAATTTACCATATGCCGGGGTATGTTTCCAACATTAGCACGTGTTTCTGGTATCAGCTCTCAGCCCGCTGAAATTTACAACGGGAAGCAATGTGGTATCATTTGTCGGCCCTAGGGTATTTCGGCGATACCAGACGTAAGCCAGACGTATATTGATAAATTCCTCAATGCTTTCATTGACGTTTGAATCCATATCGAATCCCAAATATTCTGGAAAAAATGTCATAAAGCATATATATTTTAAATGAACGAGTTTATATAAAAACAGCTAATGGTAAAATAAATAGAACACTCGAGGGCTATATTTTCCACGGAATCTCGGTCTTCTGTTGATTTTTTCCCGCGGCGCTTTCGCGCCTCGGGTAAAAAAAATCAACAGGGAGACCCCGATTCCGCGGAAAATATGATACCGCCCTCATGCACTATTTTATAATTCCATGCTGGACTGGGTAACCTACATCAGCGTACTGCTGTGCCGGTCTGGGCTGGGTGTCGGTTTTATCGAAAAGTTGCACTTGAGCCGGTCCACTGGCGGATCCAGGGGGGGGGGGCATCAGGAGCAAATGCCTTCCCCCACAGGAATCTGGGGGGGGGGGGGCATTCAATACAAGTATGCCCCAACATGCGTTCCCTGCATTGGACGTGAACAACAATGATCTTAGGAGAAAACTTCATGAAAAGATTTGTCTCTCTCTCGAGTGATTGAATTTGAAGTTTTTATGTATCCCTTTATTTCAATGATAGACGAAACGGCCACCCGATGCAACTCAAGCAGCCCCGGTGACACTTAACCCGCGCCCCGATGGGGGGGGGGGGGCAGAATCTGCTCCTTCCGGATTTTCTCAATAACTTGAAAGTTATGATAGATATCAACGTGAACCTTTCAGTACTTTATGCCGCATCAATATACGTCTTCGCATTAAATTTCAGTGAAATTGATGTCGTACCTTCGGATGTAATAACGTTTTAATGACGTCATGCCATGCCAATTTTGGTGGAAAAACGATAAATGTTTGACAAATCGTAGAAAATCGAGTTGGATGCAAATGGCAAAAAAACGTCAAAAGAAAGGAAATGACATTCTCTTCAAAATGGCTATCTCGGATTTGCGAAATTTTGGGTTTTTGACCCCAAAAATAAAAATAAAACACTGTTTTTTCCGGGAAAAATCCACAAAACAATTCTTTGTGAATTTGATAAGTGAATGTCTTAAGCTTGAATACCAAAATAAGGTGACTGGCGCAAATGCGCGGAGAAAAAAGGGGGTACTTTTTTGCCATAAAAAGATGCCCCCTCCCCCACCCCCACAGACACAAGGAGAGAGGCTGGGTCCACCAGTGAGCCGGTCACCATGTGAATAAAGGTTGTGCGTCACAGGGATGGACAAAAGAGTAAAATTTCCTCCCCCTTAACCCGAAAATATGCATCCGTGACGATATTTGAATCCGGCGATGTCGTTGTGACAAGTGTCCTTTGCTGATTTTTTAATAAAAAAAATATTGGAGGCTGGAGCTCAAAAATAAGTGCCTGAAATCCGAGGAGAAACTAGAATTGAGGGTTAGATTTCCGCGGAGCGGTTAGGCCCCACCAATCATTTTCTTAAAACGACACCCCTGGGCACCAATGTGTTTGTCTCGTCGAAGCTCGTCTCTCAATGTGCAACATGACCTAATTGGGTCACCACTTGAACTTGACCTGAGGTCAAATTTCGATGTTGACCAACCTGGTCTGGTCATCATATCTACAGATTTGTGAAAACTGTTTTGCTAAAAAATTCCCTTTTTTACATTTGATGACCTCTGGAGTCTAAACTATTGACCTGAGTTTAAATCTGATGACACCTTGGCGATTGCATTTTTCAATAGCTTTCCATTGCGGTTTTTAGTTTGTTCCTAGCTAGCATAGTTCCTGTGAGCGAAGTCCTAAGGTTTCTGGAGCGAAGTCCTAAAACTGGGAAATCTGACCCTTGATGACCTCTGGTGACCTCAATATGGACCTGATAAAAAACAATCTTGAAATATTTTCAAAATGCATTTTGACGAGCTTTCAAACGGTGTTTTCGGTTTCTGTTTACGTCCCATAGAAACCGAGTTAGACGGGGAGGGGCGTCGATACGCCCCCCCCCCCCCCCCGTCACGGCGAAGGTGGTGCCGAGCACTGGCACGCAGGGGCGTAGGAACTATGTATGTTCAAGGTGTGGGGGGCGGGGGGGGGGGGGGGGCAGGAGGCATTCTGAAGTCGATTCCTTCCATGAAACGCCCATAGACGTAATGTTAAAATCCAAAATGTTTGGGGGGGGACGGCTGCCCCCCCCCCCCCCCTCTTCATACGCCCATGCTGGCACGGCGCGGGTTAAACCCTATAACTACGTCAATCCCTAAACCTACTAATCGATGTAAAATGTCACATTTAGTAACTATGGAGGTCATCCCCAACTCCCAAGCACTTTGTATAAGTAATTATAACTTCAATAATTAATATATAACCGCTTCCGTCGCCTCGCCCGTCGCCAAACTTTGTTTACACGCCAGCTGGCGACGGCTGGCCTTGATACCGATACAAGTAAAGAGACGGCATAACAATACACTTTGAAATGACTTGAGTCTTATAATTTGGAAAATAGACAAAAGTGTCGGTATATTTCGTGTCACGGGATACGTTTCCAGACACGGGACAAAAAGTGTCACTTAATTGATGAAAGTAAAGACGGCGTTCACGGCGGCCCGGCTATGCCGTCACGGAACTTATAAGTGGACGCAATATATGATGGGTCCACTTTATGACGAAATATTCATAGTGCCAAAATAGCAACGCCTTACATTTATCTTCATCATCCTGTCTTCGAAGGTATTATCACAACTCTACGGCACCCACACTACTTCACCCACACACTATACGGCAATTCTCGCACCCAAACCAACCAGTCGTTCAACTGAAACAACATTCCCTCAAACGTCCATAAGCTGCTCAGAGTTTGAGTGGACATACGGTGTCCACCTATGCATACCTGTCCACAGATGTCCAGAAAGGATTCCCAAATTGTCCACCGATACCAGAAATAGGAATTATCACCTTTCCCTTCATTTCTTCATGATGCAAACTGATAACGGATCACAGCGTAAGGTAGCGGTTGCGTCGCGGTTGGCCACACACAAATAGCGCGTGTGGTCTGCTGATTAAACTCAACCGGCCCGTTGCCATGGTTACCGCAGCCAGCTGCTGGCTCGGCCGTGGTGATGGCACGGATCTCCAGGCGTCCGCTACCAGAAGACGCGCGGTTGTCATGGTTACTCCAGCGTTCAAGGTGGCGCTAGTGTCGCCAACATTCACACACCTCAGATGGATACACGGATCTGCGCAATGGCGTGTATGCGGCGGCGTGTAAAAATGTCAAATTATCATGAAAAATCAGGACCACTCTAAAAACATTTTTATCATACTCGAATCGATCAAAAATGGGTTTTAGACGGTCATAAAAACGAGGACCGATCTTTTGTCCTCGTATATCACCCACTGTCCTCGTATGTCAGATGTGTAAACCTGTTTTGTCCTCGGTTGTCACGGCTTGCAAGTGCGCACACACACACACACACACACACACACACACACACACACACACACACACACACACACACACACACACACCTACACACACACACACACACACACACACACACACACACACACACGCACGCACGCACGCACGCACGCACGCACGCACGCA
>JAXIVJ010018721.1:0-17500 GCA_036785665.1 Chirona hameri
GGTGGTTCAAGGTATTTTTCCAGCTGGGTTTCTTGGTATCCACATAGAAAACACTGTAAATAATAATCAGTGTTAGTATATGGGCTAAAGCAAAAAATAAGAATTTCTGTGCGAATATGATCACACAATGGTCAGTGTGTCAGTGACACAATGGTCAGTGAGCCACAAAGTTACTGAAAAGTAGCGCCGCCGCACTTCACATAACAGGTACTGAAAAGTAGCGCCGTCGCACTTCACACCTTTTGTTCGTTACGTAAGGGCGGAGAGGAATCGGTGGCCCACTCATCTGGCGGGCATAGCAATGCGTGGACAAGTTCTTTGCAGGAGCGCACGCGGCTAATATGCAGACAATGGTGGTAACGGTTGGCTCGAAGTAACGTTGATGGTAGAGCGTCTGCAAATTTATCCGGGATGGTCGGGGCTTTCAAAGTTCAAATATTAGAGAAGGACGAAACGGAGCCCGGCGGAGCGCAATTTCTGAGACTCCCGAAGTCCTGGCATTTGCCTAAGGGTTTGGAAGTCGCACTGGCACAAGCGGTTTCAATCTGTTCCGTCAAAATTCGCTTTAAATCTAGATTGGCCCAATGTACAGCGTCCTTGGTCAGATAATGGCGTATAGTTTGGTTACAAATTTTGACAAACATTGTCCTCGATTGCAATTAATAGACGTCACTTCTGTCACTTTTAAACATCATTAAAATCAAGTACAATCGAGCAGAAACAACTCAATCAGCTACCAAGGTATTTAACTTGCCTGTTACTTCTTTTTTTTTACTACACATTAAAATTCATATTCATGAATGATTCATATTCATTCATGTAATTGTCATGACATGAATGCCATCGTCATGTCATTCAACGCAGAGGCGTCGCCACAATATTTTGAGTGTGGGGGGGGGGGAGCAGTCAGGTCAGGTTTGGCCCCACTCCCATATGGGCTAATGTTAAAATCCCGCTAATCTGGGGGTGGGGGAAGCGAGGCGGTAGGCCGGAGCAATCCTGAGGGCCCGGTCCCGAACCATTCACCCCGCACCGGTGGCGCCACCCCTGATTCAACGATTGCTGCATTTATCATGCCATTGTACTAACATATTACAGTGGTGTGCAGATGACATTGGTTACAGTGGTGTGCAGATGACATTGGTTACAGTGGTGTGCAGATGACATTGGTTACAGTGGTGTGCAGATGACATTGGTTACAGTGGTGTGCAGATGACATTGGTTACAGTGGTGTGCAGATGACATTGGTTACAGTGGTGTGCAGATGACATTGGTTACAGTGGTGTGCAGATGACATTGGTTACAGTGGTGTGCAGATGACATTGGTTACAGTGGTGTGCAGATGACATTGGTTACAGTGGTGTGCAGATGACATTGGTTACAGTGGTGTGCAGATGACATTGGTTACAGTGGTGTGCAGATGACATTGGTTACAGTGGTGTGCAGATGACATTGGTTACAGTGGTGTGCAGATGACATTGGTTACAGTGGTGTGCAGATGACATTGGTTACAGTGGTGTGCAGATGACATTGGTTACAGTGGTGTGCAGATGACATTGGTTACAGTGGTGTGCAGATGACATTGGTTACAGTGGTGTGCAGATGACATTGGTTACAGTGGTGTGCAGATGACATTGGTTACAGTGGTGTGCAGATGACATTGTCGGTGAGTTGAGCAGTTCTCCGACACCGGACACGCGCTATGTGACATCTTTGATGGTGATGATAATGATGATGTGTGTGTAAGTGCGCCGCCCGGACACGCGCTATGTGACATCTTTGATGGTGATGATAATGATTATGTGGGTGTAAGTGCGCCGCCCGGACACGCGCTATGTGACATCTTTGATGGTGATGATAATGATGATGTGGGTGTAAGTGCGCCGCCCGGACACGCGCTATGTGACATCTTTGATGGTGATGATAATGATGATGTGGGTGTAAGTGCGCCGCCCGGACACGCGCTATCTGACCAGGCACGTAGCCAAGTAGGAGGGGGGAGCGGCGGGGCGGCCGCCTGGGCCCTTTTCGGCGCGCGCAGCGCGCCGAAAAAGGCCGACGAGACCGTGCGAAGCGCGTTATCATGGGCTCTGGAGGGGTGAAATCCGCCCACCCCTAAGGTTTTTCGAGGATAGCGCAAAAACGGCGGCGCGCAGCGCCGCCGTTTTTTGCATACCTGTTCGGAAATTACCTACCCACATTATGTAAAATGCTTGCCCTTTGGTCATCTCAGGTCAGGTCACCAGACCAGGTCACGTGATGAACCCACCTCCAAAACGTTTGCGGTAGTACCGCAGCCACAGTTTTAGGCCGATCGGTCTTAAACTTGCAGGATTGCATAAGGTCATATATACCTACAATGTGTTTATCTAGGATTGCTGATATCGGTGACCTAAGGTCAGTTTTTTTCGTGACCGCCAGCACTGTTTTGTCAATAGCTATCGACATAATGCATATAGAGAAGTAAAAAACGGTACCAATGTGTTTGTCTCGTCGAGACACGTCTCCCAATATGCAACATGGCCCACTTGAGTCACCACTTGACCTGAGGTCAACTTTCTCAGTTGACCTAACCTGGTCAACATGAATATGATTCGAATTGCCTTGACGGGACAAACACGATGGCGTCAAATGCATTGCTTTATCTGTATTAGGTAAAAAGTTATTTGCAAAAAACAGTTTTGCCAAAAAAATAACCTTTTTGACATTTGATGACCCCTGGAGCATGGGTGGAGAAACGTTTTCAAAGTTGGTGTGGACTGGCAGCAGACCCAAACACCCTATGGGGGCATCTTTTTGTGGCAAAAAAAGTACCCCCATTTTGTATCCGCCGATTTGGTTCGGTCACGTTATTTTGGTATTCGAGCTTAATAACTTAACTTTTCAAATTCACAAAAATGGATTAATTTTGGGGGGGTCAAAAACCAAACGTTTCGAAAATCCGAAATAGCCATTTTAAAGAGAATGTCATTTCCTTTCTTTTGACGTTTTTATTTGCAATTTGCTTTAAACTCTTTTTTCTACGATTTTTGAAACATTTATCGTTTTTCCACCAAAATAGCATGAAATGACGTCATTACGTCATTACCTCCCAAAATACTATCTCAATTTCATTGAAATTCGGCCAAAAGACGTATAATTGATGCAGCATAAGGTACTGAAAGTTTCCCGTTGATATTATATATCATAGTTTTCAAGGTATTGAGAAAATCCGTGAGGGGGAGATTCTTCCCCCCCCCCCCCTGCGGGATGGGGGTTAAGTGTAAGTTGTCACCGGGGCTGCTTGAATTGAATCAGGTGCGCTGTTTTGTCTATCATTAAAAGAAAGGGATACATAAAAACTTCAAATTCAATCACTCGAGAGAAACAAAATCAGTTTTCATAAAGATGTCTCCAAGATAATTGTTTTTCACGTTCAGTGCAGGGAACGCGCGGGGGGACATACTTGTATTGAATGCCCCCTCATATTCCTGGGGGGTATTTGCCCTTGATTTGCCCATACACTGGCGGATCCAGGGGGGGCTGGATCCGCCAGTGTATGTACAAATTGTCTGTTGACTCTTGGGAATTTGGAAAGCGGAATAAATTAATCCAGTCACCCAAATGACCATTCTGATCACCGAAATAACTGAACATATCACCGAAAATAAATGCAACCAAAATAACAAAATCTACACCGAAACACTGCTTTCATCACCGAAACGTTGTTTTCATCACCGATGCTACCAAATCAACGTATTCAGTAATAGGGTATAACCAGGATGCCTTTGGGAATATATTATTTGCGTAACTGATTAATTCTACCGTAACCGATATTTCCATAACCAATTAGATTATGCTATTACAATTTGTCCTGTCACACCAAGCCGCCCGCCAGACTCTGCCACTGCCAGTGTCTGTTGAGGCCACAGCTTCGTAAATATTATAACTAGTTGTCACTTGTCTACAAGATGGTTTGGGGGGTCCAGGGGGTAACAGCCCCATCCCCTTCCAGTGGGCCGCAGCCAGGGGCGGATCCTGGATTTTCATTGAGGGGCTGCAGGCCCGGGGTTACATTTTTTTGGCTCCTGAGGGGGGCGCCGGCGTCGGATTGTAAGCGCGATGAGTCGTTCAGCGCGGGGGGGGGGGGGTAGTGTCGGGTCGTCAAAGCGAAAAGTTGTTGACCGGGGGAGGGGTGATCCTCAGTGCGAAAAAAAGTCGCTGAAAAGGGAGAGGAGTTTTTAATTATCGCCTAACCTGCGCCCCGTTGGGGTATTCAGCCGAACACGCCCCGCCGCGCCGCGCTGGGGGAAGATTCTACCCCTCGTTATCTTCCGAACCAATAACTGCAGCGAGACGCGCAAAGTGGCATTCGAAAGCTCTTAATGAGACGCATCTAAAGCTCACGCGAAATGTTTAAAATAAGGTAACATGTCAGGGCACGGTCAGGTCAAAGGTCAAAATTGAGGTATCTGAGTTTTTGGGACATACTCTCCATCCAAAGTTTTAGATTGCGACTATTATCGCACAAAGTGCTCTCAAAGGTATAATGCAGATCCCGCATAAACAAAAGTGAAATTTTATGCAAAGGTCAAGGCCAAGGTCAGGGCACAAAAGGTCACTATTGGCATTTGGCAAGAGGTCTACGAAAGCCATTATACACATGTGTTATGGGTTATTTTACACATATAATTAGATAGTAGCAGTCATTTTCACAACCTGACCCATATAATGGCTCTCGGGTCAAGGTCAGGTCACATAAGGTCAAAATTTGAAATTGATTAATCTAAATAAAAAGGCATGTTTCTAGACCAGTTTTGTCTCAGAAATATAGTGCTGGCATTTATTTGTCTGTATCTGGTCACTAGAAGCAAAAAAAATGTAGTTTCAAAAAATTACATTAGTTACCTAAACTTGGGAGCCATAAGTCAGTCAAAAATCAAGATATTGCTTTTGAAATTTGGTGTGGGTATCAACTATCATCCATACTTTTTGCTCCACTACATTTCCTCCGGTTTTTTTTAAAATAAATATCATCAACAATTAATTTTGTGGAGTTTTCCCGAAAAAAAATATTTTGGGGGTGAAAGACCCACAATTACGCAAATCCGAGATAGCTATGTTCAATAAAATGTAATTTCCATGAGTTTGGGGGCGCCCTCCTCAGATTCGGGGTGCACCTAATCGCGCAATTATATGGGATTGGGTCAGGCCAGGGTCTCCTTCACCTTGGGTTTTGGGGCGCCCTCTATGGATTTTGGTGCAACCTCCTCAGATTTGGGGGGCGCCCTGAGATTCGGTATACATGCCTAATCGCGTTCGAGGGCGCGCTTCCGAGTTTCGAGGGCGCCCTTCCGAAGTTCTGGATGCTTTTTGGCATCGGGCGCACTCCCCGAAATTGGGGGCACCCTCCATGAGTGTGGGGGCCCTCCATAGGTTTGGGGCGCCCTACATGAGTTTGGGGGCACCCTACATGGGCTTCGGGGCGCTCTCCATGGGTTTGGGGGGCTACCTCCATGTGTTTGGGAGTGCTCTCCATGGGTTTGGGGCGCCCTACATGAGTTTGGGGGCACCCTACATGGGTTTCGGGGCGCTCTCCATGGGTTTGGGGGGCTACCTCCATGTGTTTGGGAGCGCTCTCCATGGGTTTGGGGCGCCCTCCATGGGTTTGTGGGACGACTGCTGCGCCCAGATTGCGCCTTCGGCACAAAACTAGTGCCCCTGCGCCTTCGGCGCAGGGGCGACAATTTCCATTGAGGGGGGGGGGGGGGGCTGCCAGCCCCGTTGCCACCCCCCCCCCCCCGCTGGATCCGCTCCTGGCCGCAGCGCAGCTCGAGCGAATGCGAGCGGAGCGTTCTAAACGTGGGTCCCTGCGACCGTGATTGTTGTAAAGGTTAGATCAGGTTTTATTGTGTTATTATAATTTGTATTGTCACACCAGGCCGCCCGCCAGACTCTGCCACGGCCAGTGTCCACTTGCCGTTGCGACCTCAGCGTAGTAAATATTATAATTAGTAAAGTAATTATTCAAGTTAATTCGGTGATGTCTTAAAGGGAATAGTGGTCCTTGAGAAAAGTATGTGGAATGATGGAAAAGAGTGTCCTGATTACGGTTCTGGCATTCGTTTTTGCGAAAAAGTACCGATTTGTCCTAATTTGAAAAATATTGATATTAGCACATATGACGGCACAATAATCTTGCGTCACCAAAAAGAGTTGTGACGTCATACCCAGGGCCGGCGCCACAGGGGGGGGGGGGGGGCGGAGGGGAGCTGCCCCTCCAACCACCAGCTGGGCCCTTTTCGGCCAGCCTGGCGGTCGGACGAGCTGAATGTTCTCTCAGACTGTCTCGGGGCGCGATGAAGCAGCGCAAGCTCAACTCTGTGGTAGTCTGCCAAGTGCCATGTCCATCAGAAGGAGACGCGCGAGGTTCCTGATCGAGATATGGGGCGCGAATATGCGTCCCTGAAGGTGCTCTTCGTTCCACCTTCGGGACGTTTTGATGTCATCTGAGATCAGGCACGTAGCCAAGGGGGGGGGGGGCGGGTGCCCCCCCCCCCCCCCTCTGGAGGCCAGGAGGGAAGGGCCCCTTAGAAGGCTGGAGGGTCCCTGGAGAGACCAGAGGGCTCCTGGAAAGTTAAAAGGACCCCTGTGCAGATCGGAGGGGCCCCTGACCAGACCGAAAGCATCCCTGGGCGGGTAAGAAGGGCCCCTGAACATGCAAAATTGGCCCCTAGCCAGCACGGAGGGGCCCCAGGGCAGGTCGGAGGGCCCCTTGAGCATGTCGGCAGGGCGACAAAGCAGCCAGCGCAGTCCGACCAGAAGAGTCGCTGGGCAGATCGGAGGGGCCCCAGGGCAGGTCGGAGGGCCCCTTGAGTATGTCGGCAGGGCGACAAAGCAGCCAGTGCAGTCCCTGGCCAGGTCGGAAGCAGGGCCGGATACAGGGGGCGGCGGGGGGCTGCCGCCACCCCCGCCGCCGCGCCCCCCGCGCCCCCCGCGCCCCCCACCGCGCCGAAGGCGCGGAAGGGTCTCGTAAGCAGATCAATTTCCGCGCCGAAGACGCGGAAATAGACATGCTTACGGGGTTTGATATCTGCCATTTGCTGAACTCAGATCAGGAGCCGCCCTCAGGCTAGGTGCCGCCCCTGGCCAGGTGCCGCCTTCAGGTCATGTGCCGCCCTCAGGCCAAATGCTGCCCCCTGGTCAGGTGCCACCTTCAAGCCAGGTATCGCTATCAAGCCAGGTGCCGCCCTCAGGCCAGGTTCCGTTCTCAGGTCACGTACCTCGTGCTGGCGAGGCACCGCCCTCAGGTCAGATGCCGCTACCTAGCCATGTGCCGCCCTATGGCCAGGTGACGGCGCCCCTCCGGCCAGTGAGGACGCCCCTCCGGCAAATGACGGCGACTCTCCGTCCAGTGACTGCGCCCCTCCAGCCAATGACAGCGCCCCTCCGTCTAATGACGGCGCCCATCTGGCCAGTGACGGCGCCCCTCCGGCTAATGACGGCGCCCCTCTAGCCAGTGACAGCGTCACTTCGGCTAGTGACGGCCCCCATCAGGCCAGTGATGGCACTCCTCCGGCCAGCGACGGCACTCTTGCGGCCAGTGACGCCGCCCCATCGGTCAGTTACAGTGCCCCTTCGGCCAATGACGGTGCCCCTCTAGAGCCAATGGTGGCACCCTTCCGGCCAGTAACGGCGCCCCTCCGGCCAGTGACCGCCGGAGGTGCGAGGCTCTCTCAGGCCTCGACAATCGCCCTCTCAGACCAGCCTGGGACCCGTTCAGGCATGGCAAGGGTTCTATCAGGCCTATAAATCATCTAAGGGCCCCTCGGGTCGACAGGGGGCCCCGTTCAAGCCGACCGAGTTCTCTTTCAGGCCGATCGAGGTCCTCTCAAGCCGACCGAGGACCGCCCAGGTTGACTGTGGGCCCATCAGGCCGACCAATATCCCCAATTCGGGGCGCCGGAGGATCCCCTCAACCCGACCGTGGGCCCCTCACGCCAACCAAATGTCCCTCAGACGGAACAGAACAGGAACGGAACAATCAGAATCTTCTGTCAGCCCACAGGCTGACAAAGGGTCTCCTCAGGCTGACAAAGGGCTCCCTCAGACCTAGAGCCCCTCAGACCGAGTGATGGCTCTGAAGCCGACCCTTTGTGAATTTCTACGCACGCCACTGAGTGTCACTGATGGGAGACAAGAAGAACAGTAGTTTCTGTGATGTTATTCCTTCAATTGAGGTAGAATGAGTTTATCACTCCGGACGAGGCAGGGGCTGCCCGAAATGACTTTCCCGCTAAAAAAGTTGTATATGCCGAGACGGGGAAGCTCCTGGACTTACGGTGAACGGTCTATCCTCGTGCTGTCAGCTAAAGCTGAGCGCATATTTGTATTTGGTCCCAACCTTACGTTTGAATGCGTTTCGCATTCAAACGTAACGGGGGGTTAGACCCCCCCCCTCCAACTCGAAAACTAAAAGGGATAGAAAGACGCGGAAAAGCGCGTTCGAAAGCTCTCGACAAGTACATTCGACAGTCCTTCAAATATTTTTCCTTAAGCCAATATTGAGGTCATTAGAGGTCATCAAATGTCAAATTTTCCAGTTTTAGGACTCCGCTCCAGAAACCCTCAGATATCACAGGAACTATGATAGCTAGGAACAAACGGAAAACAGCAATGGAAAGCTATTGAAATATGCAATCGACAAGGTGACTCATAGTTTAACTCAGGTTAATAGTTCAGGCTCCAGAGCTCATCAAATGTCAAAAGGCTATATTTTACCCAAACAGTTATCCAGTGGCGGACTCAGGATTTTCTAAGGCAGGGGGCTGCAGGCCCGAGGGTGGCATATTTCCTCGGTAACAGGGGCGGCATGGTCCAGAGGGGCGCCAATACAAGATGTCAATTAAACGGGTAAAATATGCCTCTTCCTTAACCAGCCCCCCTCCCCCCGGAGGGAAGGGAGGGGGCAGAATCTGCTCCCTCTCGAATTTTCTCAATATCTTGAAAACTATGATAGATATTGACGTGAAACGTTCCGTACCTTATGTTGCATCTATTTTTCATCTTCTCTCAACATGTCAGTTGGGCAAACTACAGAGGCGATACACAATAGATCAATCAATTTTTAGATTTTGCTATGCCTATATTTGGGCATATATGCACCATCAAACTGTGAGGCCTATGTCATTAGGCCAATTCGGAGCAACATACGCATACTCGGAGGTTAAAAAGTGTTGGAGAACATGTTGTCCATCAATATATCGGAATAATAAATGTGACCAGATTCGGTAATTGCCCTTATTCCACGTAAATGACGATCTAAATATTGATTCCGCGAAACAACGACCATTGTGAAATACATTTTTAGATCGGCTAATCCAAGCCGGCTAAGTCAGCCGGCTAATCCAATTTTAGATCGTGAAGTCAGGTGGCGAATCAAAATTCGAGAGTAGCATAATGCTCTCTGGACTCTAAGGAGGGCATGATGCCTTCCGAGAGCGGCATAATGCGATCTGAGGGCGGCAATATGTCTTCCGAGGGCAACAAGACATCTTCCGAGGGCGGCATAATGCACTCCGAGGGCGGAAAAATGTCTTCCGAGGGCGACACGATGTTTTCTGAGGGCGACACGATGTTTTCCGAGGGCGTCATGATGCCTTCCGAGGGCGGCATGATGTCTTCCGAGGGTGGCATGATGCCTTCCGAGGGCGGCATAATGCCTTCCGAGGGCGGCAATGTACCTTCTGAGGGCCGCATAATGCGTTGTGAGGGCGGCAAGCTGTCTTCTGAGGGTGCCAGGGTGCCTTCGAAGAGTGCTACGACTATGTCGGTGGACACAAGGGCGCCCTGGCGGCCTCCCAAGAACGCTACAGCACCTTCGGCGCCGGCAAATCCTTTGCAAGAACGGCGTCGCGGCGCTTTCGGCGCCGCGGTTCCCGAGGGCGCCGTTTTCTAAGGCAGGGGGCTTCAGCCCCTACGCCCCCCCCCCCCTGGATCCGCTACTGCAGTTCTCCACGAATAGCTTTTTATGTAATAACGACAAGGCAACAATTGTGATGCCATCGTGTTTGTCTCGTCAAGGCGCTTCGACTCATATTAGTGTTGACCAGGTTAGGTCAACTTCAAAATTTGACCCCAGGTCAAAGTCAAGTGCTGACCCAAGTAGGTCATGTTGCATATGGGAAGACGTACCTCGACGAGACACACACATTGGTGTCTGTTTCACTTCTTCATCGTCATTATGTCGAGTTATTGACATGCAACTGTTGGTGACCTCGGATGACCTCGGCTGACCCTGTAGGGGTCACTGAACAAAAATGGCACCTAGGTCATCAATAATGGACTATAATAACATGATCCAGAAGGAATTATACTGATATCTTGCGTATCCTTGGAATAGGAAGCATTTGAATATTTCCCCATTTACTTATAATGGGGAGGTCACGAAATTGACCCGACCTTAGGTCGCTGATATAAAAAATCCTAGATAAACGAATTGTAGATATATATGACTTTAAGAAATCCTGTAAGTGTAAACCCGATCATCCAAAAACAGTGATTGTGGTACGACCACAAGTTTTTTTTTGGAGGTGGGGTCACGTGACCTGGTCTGGTGACCTGACCTGAGATGACCAGAGGTATTTTTTTAAAACATAATGTGCGCAACTGATGCTCAAACAGCTGTGCCAAAAACGGCGGCGCACGTACAACGCGTTGCCGCCGGACCTGCGTGAGGCGTCTTTAACCCTATTTGTAACAGGTTCCTGGCTACCCCTATTTGTAACAGGGGGGGGGGGATTCCGCCTCCCCCCGGATATCTCGAGATCTACCAGTCCGATTTGCAGACATGAAACGGTGTTTGGTTCCCCTCAACACGATCTACATTTCTAAATAATAACAAAATCTAAATTTTGGATAGGGGGCAACAGGGGGGCAAAAACTACAAATTTTAGTGGTATTTTTGATCCAACATAGCTTTCATGTTTATCGACGGATTTTAACACAACTAACAGGAATCGATAGAGATTGAATTGGAAATTGATATACGATGGTGACGTTTGAAAATTCAGAAATCATAGGCGTGTGCAGGTCACTCAATATGGGGTGAAGTAAATGCGTAATAAAAAAAATTTATGTTTTTTTTAATAAATGAAATGGTATGTGATTGAGACATAAGACAAAACAGTTATAAATCATATTTTTTGCCATAGGCGGTACCAGGTTAGTGAAAAAGGGAGGTCAAATTGGGAAAAAAATATTAACCGCAGACAAGTTGCTACCCAGCACTATAAATATGTTACTGATTGTAGATAGTTCCTTTTTGCATGTTGCACTTCATCATAGGCGTATTCAGGATCCAAACTGGGGCGGCGCAAGACCTTTTTATAAGTATATTATCCGCTATTATGATACTAACTAGTCAACAGTTACTATTTCACTTACAACTTCAATTAACATTGCTTACCCCACTTTTACCCTACCTGGACTCGCCTATTATCTTATAATCTTTCGTAGAGTAGCCTGTGGTGCGTGTTTCATCCGAAAACTGCAGTATGTTATGTCATTGTACGCCCATGCCTCTTAGTTTCCTTGCAATAATATGACCCCCTTTCTTCCATTCCTGATTCTTCCATTCCTCTGCAAAAAAAAAATGACTTTATTCCTTTTTCTGGCGTCATATGTGCATATATCATTATAAGCTAAACGTCTATTGCGCCGTTATCGTTGGCATATCGTCATCACCATGCCAGTCACCCCCTTTTCATGTGCCTGAACACGCCCCTGAAACTCTATATGTAATAAATTATGCAAAAAATGGAAGCAGAAGCTATCTTCTACATCTTCATAACTATAAATGCCCCTTACATCGCTCTATTGGCTTCCCGCCAAGCATTGAATACTTCCTGGAAACTCCCCTTTGCAAGCCCCTGAAACCGCCTCTGCCATGCAATTTTTATGATATTTCATTAACATCAACTAATTTGCACTTGTTGCAATCACCGTAAACCGATGTAACTCCTTCATACTTGAGGCAGTTAGGAAGAAACCGTGAAGATCGCATTTCCGTCTTATCGCCAAATGTCGCCTCCGAACCCACCCAAAACTGTGCCCTGGAACCGCCTCTGTTCAGGTTAAGAACTCAAAATTTTGACTCCAAATGCGGTATTCAATTCCATGAAAAGTCCCAAAATTGCATGGGCCTGCTCCCAGCCGTTCTGGAGATATCAGCAAAAAACATGAGGGGGGCGGAATCCCCCCCCCCTGTTACAAATAGGGTTAAAGGGATTATACGTTTTTTTCCCAGAATAATTGAGTTACATAGTAAAACGTACTTATAAAGGTGGTAGAAGTCCCAAGGTAGCCACATTTTTCTGGAAATGACCTCTTCTGCACGTAAGGACATTCCAAACTGCGCGGTGATGCCACCGCGTATTTTCTGCAGGACCGACTGAGGCAGAGCCAGTCATCTCTTTTATGCTAATAAAAACACCTCACGTATGGCATATTTCCGGTAAAATAAGCAATATTTGAAAGAAAATAAACTTGTTTTGTTCCAACGACAGCAGCAGTTACCTAGTTTTACCCATAAAATTCTATATTTTTCATGAATTTTCATGCCAAAAAAAAATAATACGCCACCACCAAATTCTCAACGCTAAAGGCCAGAGAAAAGAAAACCACAAAAACACAAAACCTCAACGAACAGTGTAGTAATACAAAGTCCCGTCAGTTTTGAATTGCATAATAATTTTGTGATCCAGTGTAGGACTTGCAGATAATTCAAAACTCTAAAATTGATCTTAAGATAAAAGTGGTGGACAGTAGTGCCGATCAAGTACTCGTTATCTGATACTAGTCTCGAAAAACGCCCAAGTTTTAACGCTGATAATTTCTGAAATAATGGACTAAATGAGCATTGAGGTCCCTGTTATATGTCTTAAACGTGTTTAAAACTCATACAACTGCAAAAGAGTCCATTTACTTTCAGGACGGAAACCCGTATAATCCCTTTAACATCTTCTAAACGTCAACTCGGTGATCTTTTACATGGTGTATAATGGGTGTCGTGTATGTTTATGTCGGTCGCTGTGTGAGTGTGTGTATGATCATGGAGTGCATTTTAGTTTCTAGTGTGCATGTTGCAAGTGTCGTTTTTAACATGTCTCATGTCTCTACCTTTTAACCATGACGCGACACTCAGAATAGCCGTTTTATGCATCGCAGTGTTTTTACTGTCAATACATACATACATACACGTGCACACCCCTATTCTATATCTCAGGAACGACTGAGCCGATTGTGTTCAAAATTTGGTATGTGGTTAGGGACTCCTCCGCCGCCGCCTTCCAACAAGTCATGGATAGGGTGCATCTGCACGTGCGCACGTGCAAACCCCTATTCTATATCTCAAGAACGGCTGAGCCGATTGTGTTCAAATTTGGTGTGTGGTTAGGGACCCTCCGCCGCCGCCTTCCCACAAGTCATGGGTGGGGTGCGTCTGCACGTGCGCACGTGCACACCCCTAGTATATATCTCATGAACGACTGAGCCGATTGTGTGCAAATTTGGTGTATGGTTAGGGACCTCCAGCCACCAATTTCCCACAAGTCAGGGGTGGGGTGCCTCTGCACGTGCGCACCTTTTTCTGTATCTCAGAAACTACTTGCCCTATCGAGTTGAAATTCACCATACATTTCCTTCGCGCTCGCTCGTTCATCGCCGACTACGGCGCCTTACTGGTAATAGGTGAAAGGTCGTGGTCATCTAGGCCAGACCTAGCAGTAAGGCGGATCCAGGATTTTCTAAGGCAGGGGGCTTCAAGCCTGAGGGCGGCATATTTCCTCGGTGACGGGGGCGGCATGGTGCCTTCCGAGGGCGGCATAATGCCTTCCTAGGGCGGCGATGTACCTTCCGAGGGCGGCATAATGCGTTGTGAGGGCGGCAAGATGTCTTCTGAGGGTGCCAGGGTGCCTTCCAAGAGTGCTACGATGCTGTTGGTAGACGCAAGGGCGCCCTGGCGGCCTCCCGAAAACGCTACGGCGCCTTCGGCGCCGGCAAATCCTATACAACAATGGCGCCGTTTTCTAAGGCAGGGGGCTTCAGCCCCTACGCCCCCCCCCCTGGATCCGCCACTGAGCAGTATCCACACCACAACTGTAAATTGCCTAGGTCACAGATGAAAAGCAACCCAAGCAAATCCCAACAATAAACAATAAATAGCAATGAAAGACAACACAACTAGTGTCACGTAAGAGTGACCACCCACGACAAACTCGAACAACGCGAACACGCGTCCGTCAACTCAGGGTTGACCTTATTAAAGTCTAGGAGACTGTTTTGCCTCGCTTAAAAACAAATTGTTTTTTACGAGGGTTGCCGAGCTTAGCTTTTTGCTCATCATAATTAGATCAAATTGTATTATGCTGAGGACTTTCTGAGAAATTGCAGGGGTCCGCCCCAGATGACCTCGATCTTTGACCCATTATACCTTTCTAACTAGGGCGGGCCGAGCTTAGCTTTTATGCTCATCGTAATCAGGATGTCTAACGCTATCATCCTGAGGATTTTCAGCGAAATCGCAAGGGTCCGCCCTAGATGACCTCGACCTTTGACCCATTATAACTTTCTAACTAGGGCGAGCCGAGCTTAGCTTTTATGCTCATTGTAATCAAGGGTTAAACTCTATAATGGTGAGGATGTTCAGTGAAATCGTAGGGGTTCGCCCAGATGGCCTTGACCTTTGACCCATTTATAACTTCCTAACTAGGACGGGCCAAGCTTAGCTTTTATGTTCATCGTAATCAGGTCAAATTATATCATGCTGAGGATTTGCAGAGACATCGTAGGGGTTCGCGCCAGACGACTTCGACCTCTGACCCATTATAACTTGCTAACTAGCGCAGGCCGAACTTATATTTTATGCTCATTGCAATCAGGGGCCAAACTCTATCATGCTGAGGTTTTTCAGAGAAATCGTAGGGGTCCGCCCCAGATGACCATGACGTTTGACCCATTATCACTTCACAACTAAGGCGGGCAGAGCTTAGCTTTTATTCTCATCGTAATCAGGAGGTCAAACTCTATAATGCTGAAGATTTTCAGAGAAATCGTAGGGGTCCGCCCCAGATGACCTTGATCTTTGACCCATTGAACTTTCTAACTAGGGCGGACTGAGCTTAGTTTTTTTACGCACATCGTAATCAGTAGGTCAAACTCTATAATGCTGACGATTTTCATACAAATCGTAGTGGTCCGCCCCAGATGACCTTGACCTTTCACTCCTAACTTACTAACTAGGGTGGGCCGAGCTTAGCTTTTATGCTCATTATCATTAGGACGTTAAGTTCCATCATTTAGGAGCTTTTGGGCCAAATCTGAGGAGTCCGCTTCAGTCAAGGTAACTTAATAACGCTTCAGTTTGAATATCAATCTACAGATTGATATAACTTGCTTGATATAACTTGTTCAAGTTCAAGTTCAGTTTATTTTTTCATACATGAAAACATAAGTACATAACGAAAAATAATGGATTGGCGCAAAAGCAACAGCTTAAATCAAAGGCGCCTCTCCAAAAATGAACAAAATAATAACAGTAAGTTGAAACGAATCAAACAGTCGACTATGTCATTAACAAATTATAAACTAACAAAATAACCAGAAAAACAAGCATCACACGCGCCGACTCCGCCAACGGCCCGCCGAGCAACCATATAGGTGATGAACAGAGAACCCGACGCCGGGCGGCCCCGGTCAGGTCAGCAACTGGGATGAATGGTGTGGTGGGATGGAAGTGTGTGATATGTTACGCTACATGCGGGTTATGGGAGCTGTGTGGTGTGATGTGAGCTTAGTGTGGGGAGTTGAACCTTCGTGTGCGTGCAATAAATTTCTGAAGCAGTCGGGCAATGGTTAGTTGTTCAGCTTTGCCAACATTCTTGCCGAAAAGGAGAGTATCAAGTTTATTTTGAGCTGTGAGAAAATCAAAGCCAGGTATTATAATTTGTATATCTCTGAACAAAGCTAATCGATGTTGATCGTGTAGGGGGCACCAGAGTATGTAATGGATTGTGTCTTCGCTGTGATGTCCGCAAGTGCATGATGGGCTTGGCGTGTTGTTATGACAGATCCGGAAGAGATGTGCATTTAATATTGATAGACCGTTGATTGATAGACCGTTGTTGCTAGCTTGACCAGCGTAGTGGAACGTTCTGTCCCATGATTGGCCCACGCGGATATCGTCATCGTAGACGTGTAGTTAGACAAGAAGCTAATGATGACATTAAGTACATAATTTTTAACAGAAGGGCAGGTCTGCAAAAAAAACATTCAAATTGCAACCAATAATGAAAGGAATTACCGATCAGTGAAATAAATAAAATCGGTAAGTTAGTAAACATACACTTCGCCTTGTAGGTGCGCTAGTGTCGCATTAATAAATATGGAAATTTACAAATCTGACGCTAAGTTTATTAACACGGCGCGATACCTCAGAGTACTTATAGTACTTATATCAATGAGTAGGTTCAAGTTTGGCGACTGCCATGACTACGTCACGCCTGGTTCAAACTAGAATAAACTAACTATGTTACCATATAACTATTTCTGGTATGCTTTTTGGAATAGTTCTAATTTTCTTCTAGAATTTCAACTATATAGCAGGATATGGTAATCACATCGGAAAATATCTGAATAGAAAACGAAATATAGTTAATACAATTTTGTGTGTATTCGAATGAAAATAATATTTAAAGTTCATTGGAACATCAATTGTATTGGAAAAATACCTATAAAAAAACAAAATAACGATATATCACAATTAGCCAGCTGCAACAGAGTTTGCATTCAGGCCGGATATTATGAAGCACCAGGCCGCCGCCGGGCCGGCCAGCCAGCGGCGACAGCTGGCCGGCCCCGCAATGGTACAGTCTCTGGCAAGGCGTCGCAGCGGTCCTCACTAAATTGCGGCCGGCGCGGCGGCGGTGGTGTTCGCCCCTGTAGCTCAGTTGGGAGAGCGCCGGACTTCTGACCTCCCCCGGTAGTGGCAACCCGGGTTCGAGCGCTCGCTATTTGCCCCGGACTGGGATGGCCTGTGGCCGGTGGCAGCGGTCGCACTCAAGGTCAGGTGACGTCAGAGGGCGGGGCGGACCGTGTCCAGGTATGTCGGGCACGTAAAACTTTCGCTTCTAAATTCTGCCGGACGCCAGGAATTCCTTGATCGGGTGGTGGGGTCAGGGCCTGCGCAACAAGCTATGCTTAGCGCGGGGCCTGACCTCGGAAATCCATCCATTCAAAAACATTCAGACTAAATTTATTTAAAAAAAGAGAAAGAAAAAGGTGTACAGACCCTGACAGTGGACCCCCGCTCCGGCGCGCCGTGTGGGCGGAACATGCCTCCACTCGACCAAAAATTGTGAACGATTGAAGTGTCTCAGGTAAAATCGGAGGTCATTCCAGGAACCTTGAAGAAATGAGCTTCCCATTGAGCATAAATACTTGTATCCATCTCTCTTAGATAACA
>JAXIVJ010018722.1:0-22240 GCA_036785665.1 Chirona hameri
CGATCCTGTCTGCACCCCGACCCGGCGCAGTTAATCATTCTATTCCACCCAGCTTCGTCACGTTTTCCGTATATTCAATTAATCCTCGATCTGACTGCCACAAAATATACGCAGAGCCGCGAACCATATCGAGAACACTTGAGCCTCCCTGTCTTTACATGGACAACGCAGCGAGTCGGCGCGGCTCGCCGGTCCTGACATGCTATTCCACTGAAAATACTCGAACCGTTTCCACTGAGCCCGTCTCGTGACGGAGCCCCGACACAACACAGCAGCAGCAGCAGCAGAGCAGCAGAGCAGCAGCAGCGCAGCAGCGCGCAGCAGCAGCAGTCAGACAGGAGGCTGGCGGCGGCCTCACTGGCCCAGCTGAGCCAGCAGCGAGCAAGCAGTCAGACAGCGGCTGGCCGGCGACACTCACCTGGCCCCAGCTGAGCCAGCAGCCGCGGCGGGGCGGCTCAGGCAGCGTCGCCTGCGATGTCGTTGACTGGGTCGGGCAGCGGCACGTCCTCTCCAGAGCAGGCGTCAGACGCGACGCTCAGCGCGCCGGCACCGGCAGCACGGGGAAGCCGCGCTTCTCTCTCTCAGTTCGCCGACCGAGCGCAGCACAGCCAGGTCACGCACAGACAGCTCCTCGCCAGACGCAAACTCGGGTACGTTGGCGTCTCTGGCAAGCGTGCGAACACAAGCGTCATCAGACTCACGCCGCCAACCCAGCTGTTCACACGTCGCGAACAATTTACACGTGTCGTTTGGTAAAAAAGAACTGACCAATTACCGACTGATTGCATTTTGCGCCAAATCAAGGCATTACAAAATGCTGATGCATTTTGCGAGCCATAGAGCTCTGCTGAACATGACTGAGCACACGAGATGGTGATCTCGCGCACATATGAACGAACACGTCCTCTGCCCCTGTACGTTATCCCGGAGTGATATGTTCAGTACATTCACCCACTGCCTCGGTGCCCGCTGCACCCGGCTGCCGTGCACACAGGTCAGTTCAGCCTCACCTAGGCCTCGCGCCAGGACGGCTGCCAGCTGGTTGGCAGCCTCGGTGAGCGCCGTCTGATCCGTATCGGCGGACGGCGCGCTCAACAGCACAGCGCGGCCAATGACGGGCCGCTGCAGCGAAGACACGATCGCCAGCTGGTGCGAGCGCGTCGAGCGCGGCATCGCCGCAGACAGCAGGGCGATGTAGCGCGGCCAGAACTCGGCTGAAAACAGGGGGAGGGTGGTAGGCTCAGACGGGCACAGGCGGCAGGCTCAGACGGGGACAGACGGCAGGCTCAGACGGGGACAGAGACAGGCTCAGACGGGGACAGACGGAGACAGACTGCAGTCCTCAGACGGCAGGCACAGACGCAGGCACAGACGGCAGCTCAGGCAGGGACAGACGACAGGCTCAGACGGGGACATACGGGGACAGACGGGACTACGGGGACATACGGAGACAGACGGGGATATACGGGATATACGTGGACATAGACGGGGACAGACGGGGACAGACGAGGGGACAGACGGGGACAGACGGGCTCAGACGGGGACAGACGGGGGACAGACGGGGACAGACGGGGACCGGACCAGACGGGGACCGACGGGGACAGACGGGACAGACGGGGACAGACGGGGACAGACGGGACAGACGGGACAGACGGGGACAGACGGGGACGGACGACGGCAGGCTCGAGACGGGGACAGACGGGGGACAGACTGCAGGCTCAGACGGGACAGACGGGACAAGACGGCAGGCACAGACGGCAGGCTCAGACAGGACAGACGACAGGCTCAGACGGGGACAGACGGTGACAGACGGTGACAGACGGTGACAGACGGCGACAGACGGGGCCAGACGGAGACAGACGGGGACAGACGGGACAGACGGGACAGACGGGGACAGCACGGACAGGCTCAGACGGGGACAGACGGGGACAGACGGCAGGTTCAGACGGGACAGACGGGAACAGACGGGAACAAGACGGGAACAGACGGGAACAGACGGGAACAGACGGGACAGACGGGAAACAGACGGGAACAGACGGGAACAGACGGGAACAGACGGGAACAGACGGGGATCACGACGGAACGACAGGAGACAGACGGGAACAGACGGAACAGACGGAACAGACGGGAACAGACGGGAACAGACGGGAACAGACGGAACAGACGGGAACAGACGGAACGACGGGAACAGAGAACAGACGGGAACAGACGGGAACAGACGGGAACAGACGGAACAGACAGGGAACAGACGGGAAACAGACGGGAACAGACGGAAACAGACGGGAACAGACGGGACAGACGGCAGGAACAGACGGAGTCAGACGGGGACAAGACGGGGACAGACGGGACAGACGGGACAAGACGGGACAGACGGGGACAGACGGGACAGACGGGACAGACGGGGACGAGACGGGACAGACGGTGTATACCCTGCGTGTTGGTGTCGGCGGGCCAGCGCGTCCCAGCGCGGTATAGGCGGCCTCCTGCAGCTGCAGCCGGGTGTCGCCCATGTCGTCCTCGTCTCCGCTGCGTCAGTTGACTTGGACTTCGGCTACCGACGACACAACACGTCCACACACGACACCGACATCAACTCAGCCCAGCTTGGTCCTTCATGCCCAGCCGAGGCTGACACAAGCACGATGCAGGGCGAATGGCCATGGAAAGCAAGTACAAAAAACAGGACAGACACAGACTCAGGGTCAATTGGTGAACGTTTGGTCTCACTCCACTTACAAGCCACGTGAAACATTCCAAATGTGTTTACATTCTGCTCATGGCACTATATAAAACAAAGTGCAGTAGTGTGATGCGAAAGAGTTTCACCCCGGTCCTCACATGGTGCAGAGCAATGCCGGTCCCCGCGCTCCACCATCCGTTCCCTGGGTCAGGAGGATGGGTGCCTCACTCCTCAGTCAGGCACCGTACCAGTCAGGGTCCTGACTGTAGTGCATCGCGGGGGCCTGCGCCCCCTTCCCCGCCTCACCCCTCTGTTCCCCTGACTGTAGTACAGCGCTGGACCCACGCGCCACTCATCTGTCCCATCCACATCTCCCTCCCCTCACTGCAGCACAGTGCCCGTCCCCGTTCCCTGACCGCAGCGCAGTGCCCGTCCCCCTTTCCCTGACCGCAGTGTCATTCCCGTCCCGGCTGACTCTGCAGACGCACCTGCTCCACGCACCTGCAGGTAGGGCTCCACCATCTGCAGCAGCCGGCCGAACTGTCCAGCTCGAGATCGCGCAGGCACGCGGCCGGGCCGCGGCACCGCGCGCACCACCTTTGTACTCGAGCTTCAGTCGCGAGCTCCGCCTCCGCCAGCACGGCGTCGACCAGGCTGTGTCCTCGGTCCGGGACGGCGGCGGCACAGTTCTGCACACAACGTCGGGCCAGGCCGTGTGAGCAGCGCGTGCTTTCCGTCCCAGGTGCGGCCGGGCAGCGCGGCCAGCAGGGCGTCCAGCACGGCCTGCAGCTGGGGCGGCGGGCAGGCCGGCCGAGAGCCGCGTCCGCCGCGCCGCGCCCAGTGTCGCCGCTGCCTGCGCCTTCACCGGCCACGACTGGCCGGCGAGCGCGGCGCGGCACAGCGGCACGATGTCGGACAGATACAGCCGCAGGCCGCCCTCGGTGCCGGGGGAGAGCTCGCCCCACACCTCCTCCCAGCGCGCCATCTCCGCCTCGGTCTCTGTCGGACACCAGGACATCCGCGGCACGGTCAGCCTCATGGGGCACCAGCAGGAGTCACTGCAGCGTACACCACACACGCACGCTCCAGCATGTTCAGGTATACCTTTTAAATATGCGAGATTTATGCAAATGTCATGAGACAAAATATCAGAAAACTTCGATGATCATAACCATATATATTTGTATAATTTGTATAATGTCCCGCTATATTTGTGACGAACGTACCTGGCGTCTTCTGACGGTGCATGGCGAAGAATGCGAGACTGGCGGCGTCGGCGGCGTGCTCCTTCAGCTGACTGGAGCTGTGCTGGCTAAGGGACTGCAGCGCCTCGGCACAGATCGGCCGCAGGCTCTCATCTGAAACACCACACACACACACCGACTGAGGTACTGCAGCGCCTCGGCACAGATCGGCCGCAGGCTCTCATCTGAAACACCACACACACACACACACACACACACCGACTGAGGTACTGCAGCGCCTCGGCACAGATCGGCCGCAGGCTCTCATCTGAAACACCACACACACACACACCGACTGAGGGACTGCAGCGCCTCGGCACAGATCGGCCGCAGGCTCTCATCTGAAACACCACACACCGACACACCGACTGAGGTACTGCAGCGCCTCGGCACAGATCGGCCGCAGGCTCTCAACTGAAACACACACACCGACTGAGGTACTGCAGCGCCTCGACACAGATCGGCCGCAGGCTCTCATCTGAAACACCACACACACCGACTGAGGTACTGCAGCGCCTCGGCACAGATCGGCCGCAGGCTCTCATCTGAAACACCATACACACACCGACTGAGGGACTGCAGCGCCTCGGCACAGATCGGCCGCAGGCTCTCATCTGAAACACCACACACACACCGACTGAGGGACTGCAGCGCCTCGGCACAGATCGGCCGCAGGCTCTCATCTGAAACACCACACACACCGACTGAGGGATTGCAGCGCCTCGGCACAAATCGGCGCGCAGGCTCTCATCTGAAACACCATACACCGACACCGGCTAAGGTACTGCAGCGCCTCGGCACAGATCGGCCGCAGGCTCTCATCTGAAACACCACACACACATCGACTGAGGGACTGCAGCGCCTCGGCACAGATCGGCCGCAGGCTCTCATCTGAAACACCACACACACACACACACACACACACACACACCGACTGAGGTACTGACTGAGGACTGGCTGATCGACTGACTGAGGACTGGCTGATCGACTGACTGAGGTACTGACTGAGGACTGGCTGAGGACTGGCTGAGGACTGGCTGAGGACTGGCTGAGGACTGGCTGAGGACTGGCTGAGGACTGGCTGAGGACTGGCTGATCGACTGACTGAGGTACTGACTGAGGACTGGCTGATCGACTGACTGAGGACTGGCTGATCGACTGACTGAGGTACTGACTGAGGACTGGCTGATCGACTGACTGAGGACTGGCTGATCGTCTGACTGAGGTACTGACTGAGGACTGGCTGATCGACTGCCTGAGGACTGGCTGATCGACTGACTGAGGTACTGACTGAGGACTGGCTGATCGCAGATCGACTGACTGAGGACTGGCTGATCGACTGACTGAGGACTGGCTGATCGACTGACTGATCGACTGACTGAGGTACTGACTGAGGACTGGCTGATCGACTGACTGAGGACTGGCTGATCGACTGACTGATGACTGGCTGATCGACTGACTGAGGACTGGCTGATCGACTGACTGAGGTACTGACTGAGGACTGGCTGATCGACTGACTGAGGTACTGACTGAGGACTGGCTGATCGACTGACTGAGGGACTGGCTGATCGACTGACTGAGGTACTGACTGATCGACTGACTGAGGACTGGCTGATCGACTGACTGAGGACTGGCTGATCGACTGACTGAGGACTGGCTGATCGACTGACTGAGGGACTGACTGAGGACTGACTGAGGGACTGGCTGATCGACTGACTGAGGTACTGACTGATCGACTGACTGAGGACTGGCTGATCGACTGACTGAGGGACTGGCTGATCGACTGACTGAGGGACTGGCTGATCGACTGACTGAGGACTGGCTGATCGACTGACTGAGGACTGACTGAGGACTGGCTGATCGACTGACTGAGGTACTGACTGAGGACTGGCTGATTGACTGCCTGAGGACTGACTGATCGACTGACTGAGGACTGGCTGATCGACTGACTGAGGTACTGACTGAGGACTGACTGAGGACTGGCTGATCGACTGACTGAGGACTGACTGAGGGACTGACTGAGGACTGGCTGATCGACTGACTGAGGACTGGCTGATCGACTGACTGAGGACTGGCTGATCGACTGACTGAGGACTGGCTGATCGACTGACTGAGGTACTGACTGAGGACTGACTGAGGACTGGCTGATCGACTGACTGAGGACTGACTGAGGGACTGACTGAGGACTGGCTGATCGACTGACTGAGGACTGGCTGATCGACTGACTGAGGACTGGCTGATCGACTGACTGAGGACTGGCTGATCGACTGACTGAGGACTGGCTGATCGACTGGCTGATCGACTGACTGAGGACTGGCTGATCGACTGACTGAGGACTGGCTGATCGACTGACTGAGGACTGGCTGATCGACTGACTGAGGGACTGACTGAGGACTGGCTGATCGACTGACTGAGGACTGACTGAGGACTGACTGAGGGACTGACTGAGGACTGGCTGATCGACTGACTGAGGACTGGCTGATCGACTGACTGATCGACTGACTGAGGACTGGCTGATCGACTGACTGAGGACTGGCTGATCGACTGGCTGATCGACTGACTGAGGACTGACTGAGGACTGACTGAGGGACTGGCTGATCGACTGGCTGATCGACTGACTGAGGACTGACTGAGGACTGACTGAGGACTGGCTGATCGACTGACTGAGGACTGGCTGATCGACTGACTGAGGACTGACTGAGGACTGACTGAGGGACTGGCTGATCGACTGACTGAGGACTGACTGAGGACTGACTGAGGACTGACTGAGGGACTGCCTGAGGACTGGCTGATCGACTGACTGAGGACTGGCTGAGGACTGACTGAGGACTGACTGAGGACTGACTGAGGGACTGCCTGAGGACTGGCTGATCGACTGACTGAGGACTGACTGAGGACTGACTGAGGGACTGGCTGATCGACTGACTGAGGACTGACTGAGGGACTGACTGAGGACTGACTGAGGGACTGACTGAGGGACTGACTGAGGACTGACTGAGGACTGACTGAGGACTGACTGAGGACTGACTGAGGGACTAACTGAGGACTGGCTGATCGACTGACTGAGGACTGGCTGATCGACTGGCTGATCGACTGACTGAGGACTGACTGAGGACTGACTGAGGACTGACTGAGGACTGACTGATCGACTGACTGAGGACTGACTGAGGACTGACTGATCGACTGACTGAGGACTGACTGAGGACTGACTGAGGGACTGACTGAGGACTGGCTGATCGACTGACTGAGGACTGACTGAGGGACTGACTGAGGACTGACTGAGGACTGACTGAGGACTGACTGAGGACTGACTGAGGACTGACTGAGGGACTGACTGAGGGACTGACTGAGGACTGACTGAGGGACTGACTGAGGACTGACTGAGGGACTGACTGAGGACTGACTGAGGGACTGACTGAGGGACTGACTGAGGACTGACTGAGGGACTGACTGAGGACTGACTGAGGACTGACTGAGGACTGGCTGAGGGACTGACTGAGGACTGACTGAGGACTGACTGATCGACTGACTGAGGGACTGGCTGATCGACTGACTGAGGACTGGCTGATCGACTGACTGAGGACTGGCTGATCGACTGGCTGATCGACTGGCTGATCGACTGACTGAGGACTGACTGAGGACTGGCTGAGGACTGACTGAGGACTGACTGAGGACTGACTGAGGACTGACTGAGGGACTGACTGAGGACTGACTGAGGGACTGACTGAGGACTGACTGAGGACTGACTGAGGGACTGACTGAGGACTGACTGAGGGACTGGCTGAGGACTGACTGAGGACTGACTGAGGGACTGACTGAGGACTGACTGAGGACTGACTGAGGACTGACTGAGGACTGACTGAGGACTGACTGAGGGACTGACTGAGGACTGACTGAGGACTGACTGAGGACTGACTGAGGACTGACTGAGGGACTGACTGAGGACTGACTGAGGGACTGACTGAGGACTGACTGAGGGACTGACTGAGGACTGACTGAGGACTGACTGAGGACTGACTGAGGACTGACTGAGGACTGACTGAGGACTGACTGAGGACTGACTGAGGACTGACTGAGGACTGACTGAGGACTGACTGAGGGACTGACTGAGGGACTGACTGAGGACTGACTGAGGACTGACTGAGGACTGACTGAGGGACTGACTGAGGACTGACTGAGGACTGACTGAGGACTGACTGAGGACTGACTGAGGACTGACTGAGGACTGACTGAGGACTGACTGAGGACTGACTGAGGACTGACTGAGGACTGACTGAGGACTGACTGAGGACTGACTGAGGACTGACTGAGGACTGACTGAGGGACTGACTGAGGGACTGACTGAGGACTGACTGAGGACTGACTGAGGACTGACTGAGGACTGACTGAGGGACTGACTGATCGACTGACTGAGGGACTGACTGAGGACTGACTGAGGACTGACTGAGGACTGACTGAGGGACTGACTGAGGACTGACTGAGGACTGACTGAGGGACTGACTGAGGGACTGACTGAGGACTGACTGAGGACTGACTGAGGACTGACTGAGGACTGACTGAGGACTGACTGAGGGACTGACTGATCGACTGACTGAGGGACTGACTGAGGACTGACTGAGGACTGACTGAGGACTGACTGAGGGACTGACTGAGGACTGACTGAGGACTGACTGAGGACTGACTGAGGGACTGACTGAGGACTGACTGAGGACTGACTGAGGACTGACTGAGGGACTGACTGAGGACTGACTGAGGACTGACTGAGGACTGACTGAGGGACTGACTGAGGGACTGACTGAGGACTGACTGAGGACTGACTGAGGACTGACTGAGGACTGACTGAGGACTGACTGAGGGACTGACTGATCGACTGACTGAGGGACTGACTGAGGACTGACTGAGGACTGACTGAGGACTGACTGAGGGACTGACTGAGGACTGACTGAGGACTGACTGAGGACTGACTGAGGGACTGCACCTACATGACTGAGACCGCAGTCACATAACTGACTGAGGGACACGAAGCAAACATAGGGACTCAATGCGCCAGGAGCGCAGGTTGACATTCAGACTGTAAGCAGTGTACCCACCTTCGCCCTCCATGTACCAGGTGCGCAGTTTGGCGATGAGTTTCTCCACCGAGGACGACTTGGCGGCCCGGCAGACGTTGCCACAGGCGGCGGCCGAGCAGCGGCGCACCGTCACGTTCCTGTCCTGCATACCGTGAACCAGGGCAGAGAGCACCTTCCCTACGACAGACGGGCCAGCAGACAGTCAGACATACCGTGAACCAGGGCAGAGAGCACCTTCCCTACCACAGACGGGCCGGCAGACAGTCAGACATACCGTGAACCAGGGCAGAGAGCACCTTCCCTACCACAGACGGACCGACGAACAGTCAAACAGGCAGCAAACAGCGCAAGGGGAAGATGAACTACTCAATAACGAATAACACGGGAACGTTGTTCACTTCGCACCCTTTTGATGACACACGCAACGATACCCGCTATTGTTTCTTTGTTTCCCCTCCTCCCATACTGACCTGCAGTGTTCCCTCTTTTCTGCTGACCTGCGGTGTTCTGCAGTGTTCCCCCTGCTGACCTGCGGTGTGCTGCACCTCCCCCTCCCTGCTGACCTGCGGTGTGCTGCACCTCCCCTCCCTGCTGACCTGCACCTCCCCCTCCCTGCTGACCTGCGGTGTGCTGCACCCCTCCCCCTCCCTGCTGACCTGCACCTCCCCCTCCCTGCTGACCTGCGGTGTGCTGCACCCCCTTCCTGCTGACCTGCACCTCCCCCTCCCTGCTGACCTGCACCTCCCCCTCCCTGCTGACCTGCGGTGTGCTGCACCTCCCCCTCCCTGCTGACCTGCGGTGTGGTGCACCTCCCCCTCCCTGCTGACCTGCGGTGTGCTGCACCTCCCCCTCCCTGCTGACCTGCACCTCCCCCTCCCTGCTGACCTGCGGTATGCTGCACCTCCCCTCCCTGCTGACCTGCGGTGTGCTGCACCTCCCCTCCCTGCTGACCTGCGGTGTTCTGCAGTGTTCCCCTGCTGACCTGTGGTGTGGTGCACCTCCCCCTCCCCGCTGACCTGCGGTGTGCTGCACCTCCCCTCCCTGCTGACCTGCGGTGTGCTGCACCTCCCCCTCCCCGCTGACCTGCGATGTGCTGCACCTCCCCTCCCCGCTGACCTGAGGTGTGGTGCACCTCCCCTCCCTGCTGACCTGCGGTGTGCTGCACCTCCCCCTCCCCGCTGACCTGCGGTGTTCTGCACCTCCCCCTCCCCGCTGACCTGCGATGTGCTGCACCTCCCCTCCCCGCTGACCTGCGGTGTGCTGCACCTCCCCCTCCCCGCTGGCCTGCGGTGTGCTGCAGTGTTCTCCTGCTGACCTGCGGTGTGCTGCACCTCCCCCTCCCTGCTGACCTGCGGTGTTCTGCAGCGCCAACGGCCTCTCGGCGGCCAGCCGGGCAGAAAACAGCGTCACCCCACACTTGGTGCCCAGGCCGGTGTTACGCTTCATCAGCTCTGAGAGACGAGGAACTATCTCGGCCGCCTCCGCCGCATCCACGAACTGGATGCACTGCGGACGGGAGGGGGGGGGGGGGGGATGTCACCCCAGTCATACACAGGGACACCACAGAAACAGGACCTGGAGTTTACAGCGAGTGACACCATCATCTGAGCATCACGGGACACAACATCGAGACACTAGCCAGTACTCAGCACACCGGTCTTCCAGCGTGACTCTCTGAAATGTCCCACTTCACTTCTCACACAACAGCACGCTACAAAAGAGTGTCATATTTCCACGCTCATACTCAACGAAGCCTTTCAGCACACGAAGCCCGTTAGCTCTCAAACTTGAGCCGCTCCGCAGCGGACGGCAGACCGCCGACACGCCGCCGACCCGGCGGACCGACGCCGGCGCCATAACCCGCACAGGCGTACCTGGCACAGTGTCTTGAACATGAGCGAGTCCTTGGTGAAGGCGAGCCGGGCGCGGTCGACCGCCTCCTGCGTGTCGGCCTGGTGTCCGACGGCGACGCTGATGTGACGTACAGAGGCCGACTCGAGTGTGGAGAGCGCCTCCAGCAGCGCCGGCACCAGCAGGCGCAGCTGAGGCCGCAGCCGCGCGCCGGCCGAGCGAGACAGCTTCACCACTGTGGACAGACTGACAACAACAGTCAGTCAGTACCGTGACAGCTTCACCACTGTGGACAGACTGACAACAACAGTCAGTCAGTACCGTGACAGCTTCACCACTGTGGACAGACTGACGGCAACAGTCAGTCAGTACCGTGACAGGTTCACCACTGTGGACAGACTGACAACAACAGTCAGTCAGTACCGTGACAGCTTCACCACTGTGGACAGACTGACAACCAAGTAGACATGTTGTGGAGAACATGTCCAGCTCGCGTCCCTCCGCAGATCACGTAGACATGTTGTGGGGGAACATGTCCAGCATCGCGTCCCTCCGCAGATCACGTAGACATGTTGTGGAGAACATGTCCAGGATCGCGTCCCTCCGCAGATCACGTAGACATGTTGTGGGGAACATGTCCAGCATCTCGTCCCTCCGCAGATCTCGCAGACATGTTGTGGGGGGAACGTGTACAGCATCGCGTCCCTCCGCAGATCACGTAGACATGTTGTGGGGGAACATGTACATGTGTTGTGGGGGAACTGCCGGGCCAGCCGCCGCCGCCGCCAGGCAAGCCTCCGCCGCCGCCAGACCAGTCTCCGCCGCTTTCAAGCGAGCCTCCGTCGCTGCCAGGTCAGCCTCCACCACTGCAGTTTCTGCCGGGCGAGCCACTGCCGCTGTCGCCGCTGTCGCCGCTGTCGCCGCTGTCGCCGCTGTCGCCGCTGTCGCCGCTGTCGCCGCTGTCGCCGCTGCCGCCGCTGCCGCCGCTGCCGCCGCTGCCGCCGCTGCCGCCGCTGCCGCCGCCGCTGCCGCCGCTGCCGCCGCTGCCGCCGCTGCCGCCGCTGCCGCCGCTGCCGCCGCTGCCGCCGCTGCCGCCGCTGCCGCCGCTGCCGCCGCTGCCGCCGCTGCCGCCGCTGCCGCCGCTGCCAGGCGAGTCCCCGCTGCCAGGCCAGCCTCCGCCGCTGCCGGGCCAGCCTGGGGCCTGGAACCGCTGTCTGGCCGCCGCCGGGGCCTGGAACCGCTGTCTGGCCGGCGCCGGGGCCTGGAACCGCTGTCTGGCCGCCGCCGGAGCCTGGAACCGCTGTCTGGCCGCCGCCGGAGCCTGGAACCGCTGTCTGGCCGCCGCCGGAGCCTGGAGCCGCTGTCTGGCCGCCGCCGGAGCCTGGAACCGCTGTCTGGCCGCCGCCGGAGCCTGGAACCGCTGTTTGGCCGCCGCCGGAGCCTGGAACCGCTGTCTGGCCGCCGCCGGAGCCTGGAACCGCTGTCTGGCCGCCGCCGGAGCCTGGAGCCGCTGTCTGGCCGCCGCCGGGGCCTGGCACCGTTGTCTGGCCGCCGCCGGGGCCTGGAGCCGGTCTGGCCGCCGCCGGGGCCTGGAACCGCTGTCTGGCCGCCTCCGGAGGCTGGAGTCGCTGTCTGGCCGCCGCCGGGGCCTGGAACCGCTGTCTGGCCGCCTCCGGAGGCTGGAGTCGCTGTCTGGCCGCCGCCGGAGCCTGGAACCGCTGTCTGGCCGCCGCCGGAGCCTGGAACAGCTGTCTGGCCGCCGCCGGAGCCTGGAGCCGCTGTCTGGCCGCCGCCGGGGCCTGGCACCGTTGTCTGGCCGCCGCCGGGGCCTGGAGCCGGTCTGGCCGCCGCCGGGGCCTGGAACCGCTGTCTGGCCGCCTCCGGAGGCTGGAGTCGCTGTCTGGCCGCCGCCGGGGCCTGGAACCGCTGTCTGGCCGCCTCCGGAGGCTGGAGTCGCTGTCTGGCCGCCGCCGGGGCCTGGAACCGCTGTCTGGCCGCCGCCGGGGCCTGGCACCGTTGTCTGGCCGCCGCCGGGGCCTGGAGCCGGTCTGGCCGCCGCCGGGGCCTGGAACCGCTGTCTGGCCGCCTCCGGAGGCTGGAGTCGCTGTCTGGCCGCCGCCGGGGCCTGGAACCGCTGTCTGGCCGCCTCCGGAGGCTGGAGTCGCTGTCTGGCCGCCGCCGGGGCCTGGAACCGCTGTCTGGCCGCCTCCGGAGGCTGGAGTCGCTGTCTGGCCGCCGCCGGGGCCTGGAACCGCTGTCTGGCCGCCGCCGGGGCCTGGCACCGTTGTCTGGCCGCCGCCGGGGCCTGGAGCCGGTCTGGCCGCCGCCGGGGCCTGGAACCGCTGTCTGGCCGCCTCCGGAGGCTGGAGTCGCTGTCTGGCCGCCGCCGGGGCCTGGAACCGCTGTCTGGCCGCCTCCGGAGGCTGGAGTCGCTGTCTGGCCGCCGCCGGGGCCTGGAACCGCTGTCTGGCCGCCGCCGGAGCCTGGAACAGCTGTCTGGCCGCCTCCGGGGCCTGGAGCCGCTGTCTGGCCGCCGCCGGAGCCTGGAACCGCTGTCTGGCCGCCTCCGGGGCCTGGAACAGCTGTCTGGCCGCCGCCGGGGCCTGGAACCGCTGTCTGGCCGCCTCCGGAGGCTGGAGTCGCTGTCTGGCCGCCGCCGGGGCCTGGAACCGCTGTCTGGCCGCCTCCGGAGGCTGGAGTCGCTGTCTGGCCGCCGCCGGGGCCTGGAACCGCTGTCTGGCCGCCGCCGGGGCCTGGCACCGTTGTCTGGCCGCCGCCGGGGCCTGGAGCCGGTCTGGCCGCCGCCGGGGCCTGGAACCGCTGTCTGGCCGCCTCCGGAGGCTGGAGTCGCTGTCTGGCCGCCGCCGGGGCCTGGAACCGCTGTCTGGCCGCCTCCGGAGGCTGGAGTCGCTGTCTGGCCGCCGCCGGGGCCTGGAACCGCTGTCTGGCCGCCGCCGGAGCCTGGAACAGCTGTCTGGCCGCCTCCGGGGCCTGGAGTCGCTGTCTGGCCGCCTCCGGGGCCTGGAGCCGCTGTCTGGCCGCCGCCGGAGCCTGGAACCGCTGTCTGGCCGCCTCCGGGGCCTGGAACAGCTGTCTGGCCGCCGCCGGGGCCTGGAACCGCTGTCTGGCCGCCTCCGGAGGCTGGAGTCGCTGTCTGGCCGCCGCCGGGGCCTGGAACCGCTGTCTGGCCGCCTCCGGAGGCTGGAGTCGCTGTCTGGCCGCCGCCGGGGCCTGGAACCGCTGTCTGGCCGCCTCCGGAGGCTGGAGTCGCTGTCTGGCCGCCGCCGGGGCCTGGAACCGCTGTCTGGCCGCCTCCGGAGGCTGGAGTCGCTGTCTGGCCGCCGCCGGGGCCTGGAGCCGGTCTGGCCGCCTCCGGAGGCTGGAGTCGCTGTCTGGCCGCCTCCGGAGGCTGGAGTCGCTGTCTGGCCGCCGCCGGGGCCTGGCACCGTCGCCGGAGTACGGTGCGTTAGGCCCCGTCGCCGAGATTGGTCGGGGGCGTTCTTTTGGATTGGTCGGGGCGCAAGTTTTTTGGTAGTCGTGACATCACCATGGCAGTCTAATCCCGTTCCAGTGTTAATGCAATGCAAAGTGGCTTGGTAGTTACCCTCGTTTAATTTGTTATCTAAAAGAGATGGATATAAGAAGTTATGCTCAAAGGGAAGCCCGTTTCTTCAAGATTCCTGGAATGGCCTCCGATTTTACCCGAGACACTCCAATCGTCCACAATTCTCGGTCGAGTGGAGGCATGTTCCGCCCACACGGCGCGCCGGAGCTGGGGGCCCGCTGTCAAAGGCTGTACACTGCGCCGGCCGCAAGTTGGTGAGAACCGCTGCGACGCCTTGCCAGAGACTGTACCGCCGCGGGGCCGGCTGGCTGACCGGCCGCCGCCCGCCGGCCGGCCGTCCCGGCGGTGGCCTGGTGCTTCGAAATTTCCGGCCTGAATGCAAACTCTGTTACAGCTGACTAATTGTGATGTATCGTTAAAATGGTGTTTATAGAAATGTTTCCAATACAATTAATGTACCAATGAGCTTTAAATATTACTTTCATTCGAATACATACACAATTGTATTAAATATATTTCGTTTTCTTTTCAAATATTTTCCGATGTGATTACCATATCCTACTATATAGTTGAAATTCTAGAAGAAAATGATAACTACTCCAAAAAGCATACCAGAAATAGTTGATATGGTAACATAGTTAGTTTATTATAGTTTGAACCAGGCGTGACGTAGCCATGGCAGTCGCCAAACCTGAACCTACTCATTGATATAAGTACTCTGGGCGGCGGCAGCTCAGTGCAAGGCCATACAAGGCCCCGAGTGTTAGCTGGGAAAGCCGATTGGACGGAGGCGCCGGGCTGTCGGGTCCGGCACGCAGCCGTCACTATGGTGCAACAATGGTGCTGCCTCCCTGTGATCCTCACTCTGGTCGGTGTCACGCTCGCCATCGAGTTTGTGCCGCGCATGGGAATGTCCTGCGGTGGTGCCAAACAGAAGTGCATCAACATTCGCCAGTGCGCCGCCTACAAGACGAGGCAGGACTTTCTGAGACACCGGCCGAAGCCATGTGACTTCTCTGGCTTAACTCCCCGGATTTGCTGCGATGCTGACCAGGTGGTTACTCCGGTGCGGATCACAGACAGCCGGCCGACTGTTGAGCCCGTCACAGGAGGTCCGCCGTCCGAGGAGCCAGTCACCGAGCCTCCGTCACCGCTGCCGGAGCAGTGTGGTCGGCCGCGATCCACCAGGCGATTCAACAGGTTCACACGCGACACCGCTCTACGGCCATTCAAACATCCCCCGGGCATTCCTGTGCGTTTACCCGAGCTTGAGGTCGCACATGCCGTGGGCGGCATTGACGCCATTATAGGCAAGTGGCCGTGGATGGTGCTGTTCGGCCAGTGGACGGACGCCGGTCTGGGAGACTGGTTCTGCGGCGGCACCCTCATCACCGACCGGCACGTGCTGACGGCCGCCCACTGTCTTCGGCCAGAACAGGCCGGCACCGTCGTCGCACGCATAGGCGACAACGACCTGAACAGGCTGGACGAGGTGGACCACCAGCAGCGGAACGTCTCCAGCATCGTGCGGCACCCACACTACCTCGGCTCGCAGAACGACCTGGCCGTGGTGCGGCTGTCGGCGCCGGTGGAGCTGACTGAGGACGTGTCGCCCATCTGCCTGCCGCCGGCCGGCGCCGAGCACGACGGCCAGGACGTGGAGATGGCCGGCTGGGGCCTGCTCGAGTTCGCCGGAAACACATCGGACATCCTGCAGGAGGTGGCACTGCGCGTGACCGACCCGGTCGCCTGCGAGGCCGCCTACCAGCGCATTCCACAGTTCCAGACGAGCTTCCTGGGCGGCTTCCAGGGCACCAAGGTGTGTGCCGAGAGCCGGGACGGCGAGCCGCGGGACGCCTGCCGTGGCGACTCGGGCGGCCCGCTCATGGTCCATCTGGAGAACAACACCTACCAGCTGGTGGGCGTCGTGTCCACCGGAGTCGGATGCGGCAACCCCGAGTTCCCCGGCCTCTACACCAAGGTGTCAGCCTACATCGACTGGATCGTCAGCCAGCTCACGTAGATACACAGTGCGGAGAACATGTCCAGCATCGCGTCCCTCTGCAGATCACGTATACATGTTGTGGGAAACATGTACAGCATCGCGTCCCTCCGCAGATCACGTAGACATGTTGTAGGGAGAACATGTACAGCATCGCGTCCCTCCGCGTCTCGCTTCACACTGCCGCAGACAAGAGGAAGTGCCTGATTCAGTGATGAAATAAATATTAATAGGAATGTGTGATATCCAGTGGTATTATGCGTTTAATATAAAGGAAATGCTCTAAAAGTACTAAATGTGAGAAGCAATTCGTCTATTACCGCTCAGCTGCACTGGCGGATCCAGGGGGGGGGGGGGGGGGGGGGGGGGGGGGGGCAGGGACAAAAGCCCCCCCATCCCACGCTCGACGGGGCGGCAATAGAAATTAGCCCCCCCCCCAAAAAAAAAACAAATCCGCTGAAACTGACGATGAAAAATGGGTAGACTGCGAAAAATAGCTTCTTGCGAACAAAAAAATCGTTATTTTTTGCCTCGTTCGTGTTTCCTCTATTTTGCAGCATTTTGGTAGCAGGAGGGAAGTGGTGCGTGCATATTTGGAAATGTCGAGTACAAAATCCATACCCATCATACTTAACCTGCTGGGGTATATTCCATAACGCGACTTACGGGGGGGGGGGGCTATTCCCCCCCTCGGATCTCCGGAACTACTGGACCGATTGTAAAAATTCAAACGGCATTCGATAGCCCTGGGCAATTTATCGAAGGAAACATAATATTGTTGACCTCAGGGTCACCGATGACGTCACAGGTCAGGTCAAGTACAAAATGTTTGACCGTGTCAAAAGGTTTCGATGGATGTAATTGTCGCGCAAAATTGCGATATTAAACGCATAAGCAGTCGATAAATCGGTATGATTCGTGTGTCTGACACTTCTAAGTACCATTCTAAGCTGTTTATAACCTTGGGTCAGGTCAAGGTCATCCGAAGTCAAACTGCAAATTACGGTCATTAGGCGTTGTAACACATGTTTATGGGTATAAACACATATAAATAGAAGTGAAAAGAAAAAACGGATTTTTTTTTTAGGCATAGTAATGCTGTGAGAGGTGGTCGATTTTTGTCATTTGAAGGTCATAAGTCAGTAATTTTTGAAGATATCGACTTAAAATTTGGTACACATATTCACTGAACACGTCTCGATCACATATATTCCGGTTTTTGGATAATTCTGATTAAAAAAAAAATGTTAAAAAAATGTATTTGGATTTCTAAAAAAAAATAATTAAAAAAACTCAAAAATCCGAGATGGCAGTTTGATAGCCCGGTCTATTGTCAGTAATTTGATTTAAGACAATTCAATTTATCTCAAACATTGTAAACAAACCTTTGACAGTGTTTTCCGCAAACCATTATTTTTCAACAAAAACCGAAGAAACATGACGTCACTCCGACGTCATTCCCGGTTGACTATCATTACCTCATCTTTTTCCTTGGTCAACATGTATATAATTGATGTGAGAGAAGGTACGGCAAGTTTGGTGACGATACTGGTGTTGATTTAGGAGTTATTGCAAAATAACGGGAGGGGGGGGGGGGGGGGCAAAAAATAGCCCCCAGTAAGTCGCGAGTTAAGTAGCCATAAGACAGCCCAAACTAAAGATATTGCTTTGCAATTCGGTTTGGGTATTGTCTATACTTCGTTCTCCAATATATACATTCCGGTTTTTGAATATGTTGGGAAATTTTGATTTTGTGTTTTTTCTCCCCAAAAATCATTTGTTCATAAAATCATATCAATTATCAAATCATATTAAAAGGACGGAATATAAATTGGAGAACCAAGTATGGACGATGCCCCAAACCAAATGTTAAAGCAATATCTTGAGTGTTGACTGACTTATGGCCCCCAAGTATGATGGGTCTGGACTTTGTATTTGACATTTCCAAATATGCGTGCGCCGCGCATATGCGCCGGCGTTCGTCAGCGGCGTTCCCTAAGCGGTCTGGAGCTATTTTCGATATGGAGCGATTCCTACAACCAACGTAAGTTAAAAAAAAAAACGTCGCGTTTTGGCGCCAAAGCGGTTAGCGCGGAACAGCGTGCGGGGAGCGCATTTCGACAGTATTTGAGGAATTGTTGACCGGGACTTGTGTATCGTTGTTTTCCTTTTCCCTGTAAACATGTAGCTAAATACAATTCACACATTGTGAATGTGTAGGTCATTGAAATATATATGTATAGGACGAACTACTCCGCCCAGCAGCCGTTTCCCGCTAGGCGACACTAGCGCCACAGCGGAGAGAAGGGATTGAGTTAACGCGGTAATGCTTTTGCTATGGCGGAAGGGCGATATTTGTCGGCCTGTAACTCAAACACCGCGTGAGAGAAAGTTGAAGTTGAAGCACTCTGGAAAAAAGTTTGAGGGACGTAGAGACATTCATAATTAATAACATGGAATACAAAAAAAATCAGCCTGCACGTTCACGGTGATTATTGTCAAATATCGCCCATCCGCCATAGCAAAAGCATTGCCAGCGCCAACTCATGCCCTCTCCGCTGCGGCCAGTGGCGGATCCAGGGGCGGGGGGGTCACGGGGGTCATGACTCCCCCTTGGGCCGTAAAGGGAGCACCACCGCGGCCGGGGGGCACCAGGGGCACCACCGCCCCGGGGCTACGCGGCGCACATCATTTTCAGTGTTCTTTTAACCAAGGGAACCACCGCGCCGGTGTACCAGGGGCATCACTGCACCGGTGCACTAGCGGCACCACCGCGCCGGTGTACCAGGGGCACCAAGGGCGGATCCAGCCGGCCGTTTTTTTTTGTTTGGGGGGGGCGTGGGGGGGGGTGGGGGGGGGGGCAAACCGTTTTTTAGCGGACCTTACCTACCCCCAATTTCGAATTTCTTCCCGGATTTGGGCCACTTTATTTTGCAACCACACGATTTCGATTTTTTCCCCATTTTTTTTTAGGTTTTCGACCTTTTGGGATATCGAAAAAAGGAAAAATGTCAGCTTGCAGTTTGTATTGTTCCGACATTGCCTTACACTGATAAAAACTGTCAATTGTCAGCTGTACCCAGGGGCGTCGCCCGATAATTTTTGAGTGTGGGGGGGGGGGGGGGGGGGGGGTCGGCTGAAATGACGACAAAAAAATGTACCCCAATTTGTTATGCGTGTATTTAAGCCTTTGCAACATTTCTAATGTTGATTTGCATGTTATAGTAGGTACTTGTTATTTAGCGCCGCGAAGCGGCGCGATTTTTTCTTCTCGGGTTTGCCTGATACAACCCAGAAACATAGGCATTTTTAGCTTCTTAGCCTTGTAGAGGATAATAAGCTAAAAATGTTATTCATTCAATTCAGCGTTACGACGAAACGAAGACGATGGCTTCGTTATGACGATGGCCACTGATGTGGCGCCGCGAAGCGGCGTGAACATTTTAATTTTAGGTCGTGGAAAACGCATTTTTAATATTGGAACCAGACCGTGAGTGGAGCCAAGCCTCAGGTAACCCCTTTTCCTGGTTGCACATCTCGGTATGATGCAAAAATGTTGAAATGAAGGTAGTTTTTCATATACATTAGCCTCGGATAGTAAATCACGATGGCCGGTGGCAGTCTGCGCTCAATAGTAACATATGATAATAATAACTGTAGTCTGTATACATACCCTATGTACCGAACTGTAACAAACAACTGGTAACGGTGCAAATGGTTTCAAAGTAGCAAGAGGCAGACCGACATTTCCGCGCATAAATGGTCCCTGTGGATCTGGAGGAGCCTGGGGGAGATGGCTTGGGGGAGATAGTCCTGGCCTGGTCCCCACTATTAGCTCCTCGGGCCAACAAGTTGGGCACCGCTGGAACAGCTTCCGGTTGCCGAAGTCCGCGCCTTTGCGTTCGCGTCGCGCCTTTTTCGGAACTCGGCAGACAAGCTAAACATGTAGCCCGCTTAAGATAATATTTTATGAAGAGAGTTGGCCCTGGGGGCCAGCAATTACCGCCAAGGAGAGCCTCTACAAGACACTTAATGGAATTAATTTTCCAAATTTGTATATGCAAATTGCGAAACCTTGTGTCATGCCGCGAAGCGGAGCGAAATTTTTCAGTTTTTGACTGAGGCTAGCTTGATTTTGACTGCTGCAATTTTGGGATGCCCAGTACCGTTCTAAAAACGCAAAATATAGCATGCATTAAATTTCACGTCTTGGGGGCCAAAAAAAAAAATAAAGCCCACTTAATATTTCATAAATCAGTGTTATTTTCCAGTACAAAAGGGTCTAATATAGACTGTACCTACACACTGGCGGCCGCAGGGTGGGGGGGGGTGGGGGGGGTGGGAACATGGGGGCCATGGTCCCCCATGTCTTAAATGGGAGGGGGGCAACATGTCTTTTGACCCACCTTTCGCTCCAGATATATATTCCTCGTTTTGACCCTGCATCCTGGCATCCTGGTTCCCAATAGCAAAAATCAGTTATCCCAGCCCGCTCAAAACCTCAAATTTTTTCGCCGCTTCGCGCACAATAATAGTTGTATGGGTGCACATTTTGCGTAAAATACCATTTGTAGTTGAGCCTTTGCTGATAAATTTTCTTCCAAGGGCAAGACACTTAATGGAATTAATTTTCCACATCTTGTATATGCAATTGCGAAACTTGTGTCATGCCGCGAAGCGGCGCGAATTTTTCAATTTTTGACTGAGGCTAGCTTGATTTTGACTGCTGCAATTTTTGGGATGCCCAGTACCGTTCTAAAAACGCAAATATAGCATGCATTAAATTTCACGTCTGTGGGGGGGGGGGGGGGGGGGGGCAAAACATAGTTTTGCCCCCCCCCCCTTAAACAGGCTTGGGGCGGGGGGGGGGGGGGGGGGGCATGGCCCGTTCGCCCCCCTGGATCCGCCCTTGGTCGTGGGTCTAGTTATTCCTTCGTCGACGACGAAATCATTATTTATGAACGTGTTCATTTTTTTTCTTAAAATTTCACAGAACACGGAATTTTTATTGTTTTTTTTAATATGCGTTGAGGCTCATATTAGTTATATATTATATATTATATATATATATATATATATATATATATATATATATATATATATAATATATATATATATATATAATATATATATATATATATATATATATTTTTTTTTTTGGGGGGGGGGGGGCATGACCGGATTGGCCCCCCCCCCCCTGGATCCGCCAGTGAGGGGCACCACCACGCCGGTGTACCAATGCCACTACCGCGCCTGTGTACCAGGGCCACGACGGCGCCGGTGTACCAGGGGCACCACCGTGCCGGTAGGCGGCACTATGGGGGGCGAGGGGAGGCACCGGGGGCACCGTGCCTCCTTTAATCCAGAGAGGGAAATAATGGCCTGGTGCCGCCATGCAATCACAAGCATTGGTCGCTGCAAAGTTTTTTTTCTCGCGAAATGATGCTAAATTAGAATTGCTAAATTATGAAGAAAAAAGTCCCTTCATGCCTCCTGTCACTTGGGCTATGAAGTGGCACCAACATGCCTTTATAGCAGAGGCAACAACGTATCGGACTCGATGGGCCCTGAGGCCCTCGGGAGTCGGGATCCGCTTCAATAGGCGGTGGAACAGGGGGGGGGACCGGGCACCGGGCACCGTGCCTCCTTAAATCCAGGAGGATGTGAAGGCGGGGCACCAATGCCCTGGTGCCCCCATCAAATTACTGAAAACCCACCTATTTTATGCGAAATGGTGCAAAATTAAAGGGACTATCCCACCTTAACATTATATTTGAGTTGAGATAGCCATTTTGATGGCTTGGCATTTAAATTAAGTATGGTAGC
>JAXIVJ010018723.1:0-22239 GCA_036785665.1 Chirona hameri
ATATAACCTTACTATTTTTTAGGTTATAGTTATCCAGACCAAAACAAAATAAACAAAAAATTTCGGGCCGCTACGCGGCGCAAATAAATCAGTGTTCTTTTCCAGTACAAAAGGGTCAATATAGACTGTCCCTACATCCTACACACTGGCGGCCGCAAGGGGGGGGGGGGGGGGGTCATGGCCACGCCTTTGGCCTTACATGGGGGGGGGGGCAACATGTCTTTTGACCCCACCTTTTGCTCCAGACATATTTCCTCGTTTTGACCCTGCATTCTGGTTCCAATAGCAAAACCAGTTTTCCAGCTCGCCCAAAACCTCACATTTTTCCGCCGCTTCGCAGCACAATAATAGCTGCATGGGTGTCCATTTTGTGTAAATACCATTTGTAGTTGAGCCTTTGTGATACATTTTATTCAAGCCCCTCTCTTCGCAAAATCCTGTCTATTTTGTTAGTTCAAAAACATTTTTGAAGTCCGCTCGAGACATATAGCAATACGATACACTGCTATCGTATGCGGCATGCATACAATTTACTGCTAGTACAAAAAAAAAACGGCTATCCACCCCCCCCCCCCTCTCCTGGTCACGAACCACGACTACCCTCTTGGTCAATTCTGCATCAGCCGTCTGGGGCCGCCCTTGACTGCACAAATTATATATTTTAGCACTATCCGCGGCATTTTAAATGATAGAAAGGGTACGACTGATATTGCAAATACCTATAGCCAACGTTTTGTCAACTACAAAAAAGCTGAAATAGGGGCACCCTCAAAATATAGTGGACCAAATCCGTTGAGTTTTCATATGTGGGTATATGTAGGGGCACCATTGCAATTGATGACCCCCTTGAAGATTTTCTGGATCCACCCGTGTCGCTCGTCCTTCCGTGGTATATGGGAAAAATTTGAATATGAGCGGCCCAGCCCGACCCGACCCGGCCCGTGGCATGTCCGTGAAGTTGGCAACTTATTTAGCGACGACCTCCGATTTCTCCCAAAATGACACATACGATCAACTAGATCACGAGAAACACGAATAGGTTTGTTTTTCTAAAGCACGTGTCCTTCAAAGTCAAAATCAAGGTCAAAGGAAGTTACTATTCATTTTTTTAAACCAAAATGTAGCTCAGGAAAAGTTGTAGCCGCACATCGAAAATCAAATTAATCGAGGTCCAACTTCAAGGTCAACATCAAGGTCAAAGGACGGAGGACTGAAAAAGTGGCAGAAGTTACTGCTCAATTTTGATTTTTTTAAACCAAAATGTAGCTCAGGAAAAGTTGTAGCCGCACATCGAAAATCAAATTACTCGAGGTCCAACTTCAAGGTCAAAATCAAGGTAAAGGACGGGGAACTGAAAAAGTGGCAGAAATTACTGTTCGATTTTTTTTTAAACCAAAATGTAGCTCAGGAAAAGTTGTAGCTGCACATCGAAAATCAAATCAATCGAGGTCCAACTTCAAGGTCAAAATCAAGGTCAAAGGACGGGGAACTGAAAAAGTGGCAGAAGTTACTGCTCGATTTTGATTTTTTTTTATAACCAAAATGTAGCTCAGTTAAAGTTGTAGCCGCACATCAGAAATCAAATTACTCGAGGTCCAACTTCAAGGTCAAAATCAAGGTCAAAGGACGGGAACTGAAAAAGTGGCAGAAGTTACTGCTCGATTTTTTTAACCAAAATGTAGCTGAGGAAAAGTTGTAGCAGCACATCGAAAATAAAATTAATCGAGGTCAAACTTCAAGGTAAAAATCAAGGTCAAAGGACAGGGAACTGAAAAAGTGGCAGAAGTTACTGCTCGATGTTGTTTTTTAAAAACCAAAATGTAGCTCAGGAAAAGATGTAGCCGCACATCGAAAATCAAATTAATGGAGATCAAACTTCAAGGTCAAAATCAAGGTCAAAGGACGGGGAACTGAAAAAGTGGCAGAAATTACTGCTCGATTGTGATTTACAAAACAAAAAAATGTAGCTCAGGAAAAGTTGTAGCCGGGCATCGTAAATCAAATTAATAGGGGTCCAACTTCAAGGTCAAAATGAAGATCAAAGGACGGGGAACTGAAAAAGTGGCAGAAGTTACTGCTCAATTTTGTTTTGACCAAAATGTAGCTCAGGAAAAGTTGTAGCCGCACATCGAAAATGAAATTAATCGAGGTCCAAATTTAAGGTCAAAATCAAGGTCAAAGGACGGGGAGCTAAAAAATTGTCAGAAGTTACTGCTCTATTTTTTTAACCAAAATGTAGCTGAGCTACATTTTGGTTAAAACAATCAAAATCGAGCAGTAACTTCAGCCACTTTTTCAGTTCCCAATCCTTTGACCTTGATTTTCACCTTGAAATTGAACCTCGATTAATTTTATTTTCGATGAGCGGCTACAACTTTTCCTGAGCTACATTTGGGTTAAAAAAAAAATCGAGCAGTAACTTCCTTTGACCTTGGTTTTGACCTTGAAGGACACGTGCTATAGCAAAACAAACATCATATTCGTGTTTCTCGTGATCTAATTGATCATATATGTCATTTTGTGAGAAATCGGAGGTCGTCGCTAAATAAGTCGCTAAATAAGTCATGCACAGTGCACACGTCACTTCACACGTCACTTCACAGACATGTCCGTGGCGACGCTTTTGAGAAGCTAATATCTCTGCAACCACACGTCCGATTGACAAGCGGGTTTCTTTGCTCAGCAGCCCCCTCCAGCCTCCCCTGTTTGAGACCAGTGCTGACTCATGTGGGTGACTACACTGCGCGTGCCGCGTGCCGCGTGAGGGGGTGTTGACAAGGGCGTAGGGGCAAGGGGGCCATGCCCCCCTCCCCCTGGAGGCCAGGGGCCCTCTGGTGACCGAGCAAGGGCCACCTGGGGCCGAAGGCCCCAGCGTTTTTGATGGTGTCAGGCGCCCGCAAAACGCCGTACATCGCATAAAAGAACGCACACGCACCGATAAAAAATCGTAACACGAATAAATAACAGCAATTGCTTGTCTGTTCAAGGCATGTATATGCAAATACGTAGAAAGGGGTACCAGCCAGTGTGGATAGGGCCCTCTACCAGCTTTTAAAGGGCCCTACCGATCTGCAGAGGGCCCCTGTCGGCATTTAGGGGCCCCTTCCGGTTGTAGAGGGCCCTCTGCCGGCCGTTATAGGGCCCCGCCGATCTGGGGAGGGTTCCTGTCGATCTGGATAGGGCCCTCTGCCGGTCTTTAGAGGGCCCTGCCAATCGTAGATCGCTCTGCCAATCTGTAGAGGACCTCTGTCGGCATTTAGAGGGCCCTGCTGACCTGTAGAGGGCCCTCTTCCAGGCTTTAGAGGCCCTGTCGATCTGCAGTGTCCCAGCCAATTTGTAGAGGGCCCTATGCTGGCCTTTAGAGGGCCCTGCCAATCTGTAGAGGGCCCTCTGCCCGCATTTAGAGGGCCATTCCAGCATGTAGAGGGCCTGCTGATCTGCAGAGGGCCCCCTGTCGGCATTTATATGGCCCCTTCCGGTTGGAGAGGGCCCTCTGCCGGCCTTTATAGGCCCCGGCCAATCTGTAGAGGGTCCCTGCCGATCTGAAGAGGCCCCTCTGCCGGTCTTTAGAGGGCCCTGCCGATCTGCAGATCGCCCTGCCAATCTGTAGAGGGCCTCTTTCGGCATTTAGAGGGCCCTGCCGACCTGTAGAGGGCCCTGCCGATCTGCAGAGGGCCCCCTGTCGGCATTTAGATGGCCCCTTCCGGTCGCAGAGGACCCTCTGTCGGCCTTTATAGGGCCCTGCCAATCTGTAGAGGGTCCCTGCCGATCTGGAGAGGGCCCTCTTTCGGTCTTTAGAGGGCCCTGCCGATCTATAGATCGCCCTGCCAATCTGTAGAGGGCCTCTGTCGGCAATTTAGAGGGCCCTGTCGACCTGTAGAGGGCCCTCTTCCAGCCTTTAGGGGACCTGTCGATCGGCAGAGTGCCCAGCCAATCTATAGAGGGCCCTCTACCGGTTTTTAGAGGGACCTGCTGATCTGTAGAGGGCCCTCTGCCCGCCTTTAGAGGGCCCTTCCAGCATGTAGAGGGCCTGCCGATCTGCAGAGGGCCCCCTGTCGGCATTTAGATGGCCCCTTCCGGTTGTAGAGGGCTCTCTACCGGCCTTTATAGGGCCCCGCCAATCTGTAGAGGCTCCCAACCAATCTGGAGAGGGCCCTCTGCCGGCCTTTAGAGGGCCCTGCCGATCTGTAAATCGCCTTGCCAATCTGCAGAGGGCCTCTACCGGCATTTAGAGGGCCCTGCCGACCTGTAGACGGCCATCTGCCGGCCTTTAGAGGCCCCTGCCGATATGTAGAGGACTCTCTGCTGGCCTTTAGAGGGTCCTGTAGTGGTAGAGGTGGTCTGCCGGTCGAGCGCCGGTGAGGCTCTCGAAGGAAGACCAGTGAAAGTTCTCATTGTTTTTCAGTGTATGCTAGTAACGTCTGAGAAGAGTACAAGGCTTTGGTAATGTAGGCTTCGACTTTGACTCGAACTCGGGCTGCCACTACCAGGAAAGGTCAGAAGCCCAGCACTCTCCCACTGAGCTACAGGGGCGGACGAATCGCTCGTTTCCGCACTATCAAAGGCTTTTTATCTTAATGTTGGTGTCATAATTCCTACCCCAGAGTCCAGATCACTGCACAATAATTTAGATGGGCGGAATGAATGCATTGTACTGCAATACAAGTTGCTGTGAGGATAAATAAAGCTTGGATATTCCGATAACTCCTATATATTACGGCTTATAACACATATTACATATATATATATATATATATATATATATATATATATGACTATTCCATTTACGATTTCATCTACAAGAACTCCTAAGTATTTAATGCATGGGTTTCTCGTGATTGGTGTATCATTTATTACTGTCAAGATCTTGTGGCGTCACTGATCTTGAATAGATTTGGTAATTTGTCTTTGATGCATTTAGTGATACTATATTTACATGGAGAAACTCGCTATTTTTTTAAATTAATTAATTAATCTGTATTTGCAGCTCTTCAACATTTCTAGCTTGAATATAAATTTCCGTATATCATCAGCAAATAAGTAAAAGGTACCTATTTCTGTTGTTTTGCTGATGTCATTATATAGATAATAAATCAAAGAGGACCTAAATTGAACCCTGTGGGACGCCAATTTTCATCATTTGTTTCTTAGATGCAACCTCATCTATTATTGCCATTTTATGCCTCGTATTAATATATGACTGTATCGTGTTGTAGAAACCCCTCGTATCACAATGCGGTGTATTTTGTCAAGATAATTGATAAGCAAACTGTATCCAAAGCTTTCTGTAAATCAAGGTATAATGAGCATGTTATATCGTTATTTTGTAGAGATTTTGTAAACTTCATCGCACATTTGAACAATCGGCATGTACGTACTGGGTTGTTTCCTGAATCCGAATGGAAGATTTAGCTAGACATTGTAATGCAGATAGTAAGAAGTTCTTCAGTTTTTATAAGTTAAGTACAGTTTCCAAAAATATAGGTCCATTTAAGGTAGATGATGTGTTAGTTAGCAAGGACAGTGAAATGGTTGAAGTGCTTAATGATCAGTTTCAATCTGTCTTTACTATCGAGGACCAGAGTAGTATTGCAGCACTTCAGCCTGAGCTAGAGACAGAGGAGACTATAGGAGAGCTAGGTGGCATAAGTAGTGAACTTGTTCTAGAATATCTAAAGAAAGTAAGGCCTAACAAGGCAGAAGGACCTGATGAAATCCATGCTAGACTTTTAAGAGAATCTGAAAGGGAGTTGTCGGTTCCATTAGCCATAATATTTTCTAAATCACTTGCAGATAGTAAAATTCCACTTGATTGGAAAAGAGCAAATGTTGTTCCTATTCATAAAAAGGGAGATAGAAGTAAAGAGGAAAACTATAGACCAGTTAGTCTGACCTCATTAGTCTGCAAGGTGCTTGAATCAATCATCAAAGATAAGATTGTTGAATTCTTGGAGCAAAATGAACTCATCAAGGATACACAGCATGGCTTTAGGAAGGGCCGTTCTTGTTTAACTAATCTTCTGGAGTTTTTGGATGTTGCAACAGATAGCGTTGATCAGGGTAAACAGCTAGATGTAGCTTTTCTTGATTTCAGTAAAGCATTTGACAAAGTCCCCCATACAAGACTGGGGTTGCAACTTAAAATTCATGGGATCAGGGGCAAGATTCTGGATTGGATAGAAACGTGGCTTTCAGGACGCCAGCAAAGGGTTATATTGAATGGGTGCCAATCACAATGGAAGGAGGTTCTCAGTGGGGTTCCACAGGGCTCAGTCCTGGGCCCATTGCTTTTTATAATATTTGTGAATGCAATTGAGAACAGTATAGACAGCAAAGTCTTGAAATTTGCAGACGATCTAAAAGTTGTCAGGATTATTAGAGGAAAACATGATCAGGATGTTTTTCAATCAGATCTGGACAAGCTAGTTGAGTGGTCTGAAGCATGGCAGATGAAATTCAATTTGAGTAAATGTAAGATTATGCACGCTGGACGGGTTAGCAGTAAACATAGGTATGAAATGGGTGGGCAGAAAATGGAGCAGATTGAAAAGGAAAGAGATTTAGGTGTCGTGGTAAACAATAGACTATCAGCGTCAGACCAGGTTGTAGAAGCTAGGAAAAAGGCACTTAGAATGCTAGGGGCCATTAACAGAAATGTTTCCTACAAGAGTGAAAAGGTAATAACAAAACTGTATTGTGCATACGTTAGACCACATTTGGAGTATTGTGTACAAGCCTGGTCTCCAACATATGAGAAGGATTGTTGGTTGTTAGAAAGAGTTCAAAAAAGGGCAACAAAAATGATTAATTGTCTTGGTAGTTTACCTTATGAAGATAGATTAAGGAAATTGGGTATGTTTTCACTTAGATATAGAAGGCTAAGAGGAGATCTAATTGAAGTCTTCAAATTTGTAAATAGTCAGCATTCTGGATATTTAAAGGGTATGTTTGAGTTCAATAGGGAAAATCGAGGTAGAGGTCATCAGCATAAACTCATTATGAAACAAAGTAGGACTAGGCTACGACAGTCATTTTTCAGTAGAAGGGTTGTAGGACATTGGAATATGCTACCAGGGGATGTCGCTGATGCAGTGACACTTGCTTCCTTCAAAATTAGATTAGATAAATACTTTACAGAGAAGGGATTAGTTCATAAATACTCGTGGGATTAGCCTTCTTTTATGCAGGTAGAGTAAGGTGATTTGAAGGGGCGAGACTGGTGGAGGGGGGGGGGGATGGGGGTGGGGGGGGGGGGGGGGTGCAACCTCGGATGGGCCCAAGAGGCTCTTTGTTGCACTTTTCTTTTATGTCTTTATGTCTTTATGTCTAAGAAGATTCAGGATAACATTTGCATTAACCCGCGCCCCGCTGGAGGTGGCAGAATCTGTCCCCCCCCCCCTCCCGGATGTTCTCAATAACTTGAAAACAATGATAGATATCGACGTAAATCCTACAGTACCTTATGCTGCATCAATTCTACGTCTTATCACAACATTTCAATGACAATGGTGGATTACTTTGGGAGATAATGACGTTTTAATCACGTCATATCATGTAATTTTTGGTGGAAAAACAATACATGCTTGAAAAATCATAGAAATTCGGGTTTTGACGAAAATTGCAAATAAAAAATGTTAAAGGAAAGGACAAAATATTAAAAATGACTCGGATTTTCGAAATTGTTTTTTACTCCCAAAAATGAAAAAAAATGATTTTTTTCGTTGTCGAAAACTTATTTGTCGTTGTTTTACAACATACAACGTACTGTACTGTTTTAATGTGGGACCCTCTTGGCTACGATGGCCCTTCTGCTCCCATTTACCCCCCCCCCCCCCCTGGGCGAAATCCTCCCTACGCCCTTACGTGTTGAAAAGTGTTTTCTCGCAAAAACTCCGCAACGGCGATTGTGTTCACATTTGGTGCGTGTTTAGGGACCTCTCAGCCGCCACTTTCCCACAAGTCAGAGGTGGGGTGCCTCCGCACGTGCGCACGTGCACACCCCTATTATATATCTCAGGAACGGCTGAGCCGATTGTGTTCAAATTTGGTGTGTGGTTAGGGACCTCTCAGCCGCCACTTGCCCACAAGTCAATGGTGGGTGCCTCTGCACGTGCGCACGTTACTGGTTAAGCGAAGAAAACAAATCAACTAAAGCTAGCATACCATATAGCTCAAGCTGACGGCAGGCAGGTGCGTGAGTCCCAGACACTGGGTCCCGATTCAAGAATGGCTCTTCGCAGCGCCCGATAACGGATCTGAAATGCGAGCGGATCTCTCAATAGGACTTTTGGAATTGGCATAGCTTGAACTCATGTAACCTAAATGCATGTGTTGTATGATAGTCTTAGTTGTAACTTGTATCTGCATCAGGTATGACTGCAACGTGCTGTATGAATGAATGATAGTTGATGCCCAGTTGAAATGGACTATGAAATGGACATCGGACAGACCCCCCCCCCCCCATACATTTGTAAGAGCAGCCCTCCCAAGAAGTTAGTTCGATTTTTTTCTCTCGCTTTTTGACCGAAAAAATGCCCAGAGTGCCCCGAGGTGACCCCAGCCAGCCTGAGGTTTCACTAGCGGATCCAGGGGGGGGGGGGCATCATGAGGGGCAAATGCCCCCCCCCCCCCCCCCCCAGGAATCCGGGGGGGGGGGGGCATTCAATACAAGTATGCCCCGCGCGTTCCCTGCACTGAACGTGGAAAACAATGATCTTAGGAGAAAACTTCATGAAAACGGACGTTTTTTTCTCTCGAGTGATTTAATTTGAAGTTTTTATGTATCATTTTTTTATATTTTATGTTAACATTTTATCGTAAAAATTGCCTTTGCAGCAGTCAAAATCCAGCTATCCAGTCAAGAACTGGAAAATTTCGCAACGCTTCGCGGCATGACAAGTTTCCCAATTCCTTATGCAAATTTGGAAAATGAATTTCATTTAGTGTGACAGAGGGTCTCCTTGCACTGGCGGATCCAGGGGGGGGGGGGTATCAGGGACAAATCTCCCACAGGAATATGGGGGGGGGATTCAATATAACTATGCCCCGCGAGTTCCCTGCACTGCACGTGAAAAACAATGATCTCAGGAGAAAACTTCATGAAAACGGGCGTTTTTTTCTCTCGAGTGATTTAATTTGAAGTTTTTATGTATCCCTTTCTTTCAATGATGACAAAACAGCGCACCTGATGCAATTCAAGCAGCCTCAGTGACACTTAGCCCGCGCCCCGCTGAGGGGGGGGGGGGCAGAATCTGCCCCCTCCCGGATTTTCTTAATAACTTGAAATATCGTGAAACTTTCAGTACCTTATCCTGCATAAAGTCTTAAGTCTTCTCACCAAATTTAAATGAAATTGATGCAGCATTTTGAGAGATAATGCCGTTTTAATGACGTCATGCCATTTTTGGTGGGAAAACGATAAATGTTGGGAAAATCGTAGAGAAGAGTTTTTAAGCAAATTGCAAATAAAAAAAAACGTCAAAAGAAAGGAAATGACACTCTTTAAAATGGATCTCGGATTTCTGAAATTTGGTGGTCTTGACTCCAAATAAAACAAAATCGGTAAAAAATCCACAAAATAAATTTATTAATTTGAAAAGTTAATTTAAGCTTGAATAAAAAAATACGGTGACCGGCCAAAATCCGGAGAAAAAAAATTGGGTTACCCTTTTGCCACAAAAAGACGCCCCCCCCCCCTCCCTCCACACGGAGAGAGGCCAGTGTCCGCCAGTGTGAGGTTTACGCACTACTGGTTTCACCGAAGCATGAGGTTTCCTCACTCATGCTCCAAGGCCGACAGCAGACCCTCAGTCGGCCTGAGGGGGCCTCGGCAGGTCTGAGCAGTGGCGGATCCAGGGGGGGGGGGGGTCATGACTCAATTCTCACTCCCCACTCAATTTTGTGGCGACGCCACTAGAAGACAGATTAAATATCGGTTCCGGTAAACACAAAAACACCCGGTGGCACTTTTGCGAAACACACTTGAAGATAAATAGTGAGTTCCTTTAAAGGACGAAAACAACTAATACCTACCTCCAGAAAAGCAAAATGTTTCGCCCTCACCCCGAGACTGCTTTTCGATAACCAGTCTCGACAAGCGTCAGTCAGTTATTTGTCGGAGAGTCTCCGTCGGAACCAGAAGTCTGAGGACAAACTTTCTGTGCCAGTACTGCAGAAGACCACCGTCTCAAATTTTCGACACACATCAGTCATACGCTATTCAGTTTCACACGAACAAGCCTGGTTCTAAATCAGGGGTCATAGTGCATAGTACCGACACAAACATCAAACATCAAACAACCATACCAGCGACCGGCAACACCATACCAGCGACCGACAACACCATACCAGCGACCGACAACACCATACCAGCGACCGACAACACCATACCAGCGACCGGCAACACCATACCAGCGACCGGCAACACCATACCAGCGACCGACAACACCATACCAGCGACACCATACCAGCGACCGGCAACACCATACCAGCAACACCATACCAGCGACCGGCAACACCATACCAGCGACCGACAACACCATACCAGCGACACCATACCAGCGACCGGCAACACCATACCAGCGACCGGCAACACCATACCAGCGACCGGCAACACCATACCAGCGACACCATACCAGCGACCGGCAACACCATACCAGCGACCGGCAACACCATACCAGCGACCGGCAACACCATACCAGCGACCGGCAACACCATACCAGCAACACCATACCAGCGACCGGCAACACCATACCAGCGACCGGCAACACCATACCAGCGACCGGCAACACCATACCAGCGACCGGCAACACCATACCAGCGACCGGCAACACCATACCAGCGACCGGCAACACCATACCAGCGACCGGCAACACCATACCAGCGACCGGCAACACCATACCAGCGACCGGCAACACCATACCAGCGACCGGCAACACCATACCAGCGACCGGCAACACCATACCAGCGACCGGCAACACCATACCAGCGACCGGCAACACCATACCAGCGACCGGCAACACCATACCAGCGACACCATACCAGCGACCGGCAACACCATACCAGCGACCGGCAACACCATACCAGCGACCGGCAACACCATACCAGCGACCGGCAACACCATACCAGCGACCGGCAACACCATACCAGCGACACCATACCAGCGACCGACAACACCATACCAGCGACCGGCAACACCATACCAGCGACACCATACCAGCGACCGGCAACACCATACCAGCAACACCATACCAGCGACCGACAACACCATACCAGCGACCGGCAACACCATACCAGCGACCGGCAACACCATACCAGCGACCGGCAACACCATACCAGCGACACCATACCAGCGACCGGCAACACCATACCATCGACCGGCAACACCATACCAGCGACCGGCAACACCATACCAGCGACCGACAACACCATACCAGCGACCGGCAACACCATACCAGCGACCGGCAACACCATACCAGCGACACCATACCAGCGACCGACAACACCATACCAGCGACCGACAACACCATACCAGCGACCGACAACACCATACCAGCGACCGGCAACACCATACCAGCGACCGGCAACACCATACCAGCGACCGACAACACCATACCAGCAACACCATACCAGCGACCGGCAACACCATACCAGCGACCGGCAACACCATACCAGCGACCGACAACACCATACCAGCGACCGACAACACCATACCAGCAACACCATACCAGCGACCGGCAACACCATACCAGCGACCGACACCATACCAGCGACCGGCAACACCATACCAGCGACCGACAACACCATACCAGCGACCGACAACACCATACCAGCGACCGGCAACACCATACCAGCGACACCATACCAGCGACCGGCAACACCATACCAGCGACCGACAACACCATACCAGCGACCGACAACACCATACCAGCGACCGACAACACCATACCAGCGACCGGCAACACCATACCAGCAACACCATACCAGCGACCGGCAACACCATACCAGCGACCGGCAACACCATACCAGCGACCGGCAACACCATACCAGCGACCGGCAACACCATACCAGCGACCGGCAACACCATACCAGCGACCGACAACACCATACCAGCAACACCATACCAGCGACCGGCAACACCATACCAGCGACCGGCAACACCATACCAGCGACCGACAACACCATACCAGCGACCGGCAACACCATACCAGCGACCGGCAACACCATACCAGCGACCGGCAACACCATACCAGCAACACCATACCAGCGACCGGCAACACCATACCAGCGACCGACAACACCATACCAGCGACACCATACCAGCGACCGGCAACACCATACCAGCGACCGACAACACCATACCAGCGACCGGCAACACCATACCAGCGACCGACAACACCATACCAGCGACCGACAACACCATACCAGCGACCGGCAACACCATACCAGCGACCGGCAACACCATACCAGCAACACCATACCAGCGACCGGCAACACCATACCAGCGACCGACAACACCATACCAGCGACCGGCAACACCATACCAGCGACCGGCAACACCATACCAGCGACCGACAACACCATACCAGCGACCGGCAACACCATACCAGCGACCGGCAACACCATACCAGCGACCGGCAACACCATACCAGCAACACCATACCAGCGACCGGCAACACCATACCAGCGACCGACAACACCATACCAGCGACACCATACCAGCGACCGGCAACACCATACCAGCGACCGACAACACCATACCAGCGACCGGCAACACCATACCAGCGACCGACAACACCATACCAGCGACCGACAACACCATACCAGCGACCGGCAACACCATACCAGCGACCGGCAACACCATACCAGCGACCGGCAACACCATACCAGCGACCGGCAACACCATACCAGCGACCGGCAACACCATACCAGCGACCGGCAACACCATACCAGCGACCGGCAACACCATACCAGCGACCGGCAACACCATACCAGCAACCGGCAACACCATACCAGCGACCGGCAACACCATACCAGCGACCGGCAACACCATACCAGCGACCGGCAACACCATACCAGCGACCGACAACACCATACCAGCAACACCATACCAGCGACCGGCAACACCATACCAGCGACCGGCAACACCATACCAGCGACCGGCAACACCATACCAGCGACACCATACCAGCGACCGGCAACACCATACCAGCAACACCATACCAGCGACCGGCAACACCATACCAGCGACCGGCAACACCATACCAGCGACCGGCAACACCATACCAGCGACACCATACCAGCGACCGGCAACACCATACCAGCAACACCATACCAGCGACCGGCAACACCATACCAGCGACCGGCAACACCATACCAGCGACCGGCAACACCATACCAGCGACCGGCAACACCATACCAGCGACCGGCAACACCATACCAGCGACCGACAACACCATACCAGCGACCGGCAACACCATACCAGCGACCGACCGGCACCATACCAGCGACCGACAACACCATACCAGCGACCGACAACACCATACCAGCGACCGGCAACACCATACCAGCGACCGACCGGCACCATACCAGCGACCGACAACACCATACCAGCGACCGACAACACCATACCAGCGACCGGCAACACCATACCAGCGACCGGCAACACCATACCAGCCATACCAGCGACCGGCAACACCATACCAGCGACCGACAACACCATACCAGCGACACCATACCAGCGACCGGCAACACCATACCAGCGACACCATACCAGCGACCGGCAACACCATACCAGCGACCGGCAACACCATACCAGCGACCGGCAACACCATACCAGCGACCGGCAACACCATACCAGCGACCGGCAACACCATACCAGCGACCGGCAACACCATACCAGCGACCGGCAACACCATACCAGCAACACCATACCAGCGACCGACAACACCATACCAGCAACACCATACCAGCGACCGGCAACACCATACCAGCGACCGACAACACCATACCAGCAACACCATACCAGCGACCGGCAACACCATACCAGCGACCGACAACACCATACCAGCGACCGACAACACCATACCAGCAACACCATACCAGCGACCGGCAACACCATACCAGCGACCGACAACACCATACCAGCAACACCATACCAGCGACCGGCAACACCATACCAGCGACCGGCAACACCATACCAGCGACCGGCAACACCATACCAGCGACCGACAACACCATACCAGCAACACCATACCAGCGACCGGCAACACCATACCAGCGACCGACAACACCATACCAGCGACCGACAACACCATACCAGCAACACCATACCAGCGACCGGCAACACCATACCAGCGACCGGCAACACCATACCAGCGACCGGCAACACCATACCAGCGACCGGCAACACCATACCAGCGACCGGCAACACCACACCAGCGACCGGCAACACCATACCAGCGACCGGCAACACCATACCAGCGACCGGCAACACCATATCAGCGACCGGCAACACCATACCAGCGACCGGCAACACCATACCAGCGACACCATACCAGCGACCGGCAACACCATACCAGCGACCGGCAACACCATACCAGCGACCGACAACACCATACCAGCGACACCATACCAGCGACCGGCAACACCATACCAGCGACCGGCAACACCATACCAGCGACCGGCAACACCATACCAGCGACCGGCAACACCATACCAGCGACACCATACCAGCGACCGACAACACCATACCAGCGACCGGCAACACCATACCAGCGACCGACAACACCATACCAGCGACCGGCAACACCATACCAGCGACCGGCAACACCATACCAGCGACCGGCAACACCATACCAGCGACCGGCAACACCATACCAGCGACCGGCAACACCATACCAGCGACCGGCAACACCATACCAGCGACCGGCAACACCATACCAGCGACCGGCAACACCATACCAGCGACCGGCAACACCATACCAGCGACCGGCAACACCATACCAGCGACCGGCAACACCATACCAGCGACCGGCAACACCATACCAGCGACCGGCAACACCATACCAGCGACCGGCAACACCATACCAGCGACCGGCAACACCATACCAGCGACCGGCAACACCATACCAGCGACCGACACTGTCGGCGTTTCGCGCGTCACTGAAGGCGTCGACAGCCTGAGATCTGACCGCCCGTATGGTGTTGGATTCCGGTGTTCTTGCATTCGCTGAATCACCTTTTCATTTTCACTTTGTATTTTCATCTACTACGCATGTGCCCACCGCCCCTGTGCCTTATGCTGCGCTCATGACCAACCACTGCCGTTTTTATCCTGATCCATGTTATTTTTGCAGTTTTATTTTTACTGTGCGCTTGACGCTATTCCTGAAAAGCCATGTTGCATGGACGGATTATAGAACCAATACATACATAGTAAACGTTGGTTGATACTTCTTGTTTGAAACAAACGCAAGGAGCGCCCTCGTCTACCAACCAATCGAGTTACCCGTGCATTGCGCTGTCGCCGTCATTCAGTACATTCCTGGTATAAGCATTCAGCACCTGTATTTCGCTCGAAACCGACACCGGATATACATGAAGCCGGTAGAAAAGACAACGGAAAGCCTATGGCCAATACAAAATAAAGCGGGTAATGTAAAACTTAAACAGATCATAACTAGCATTGCCTTCATAACACTCTTTTAAAGAGTGAACAATACTGGATGTACTCTTTTTCCTTATCACAGAGTTTGCGAAAATCAATATCAAATGGCACTGCCAGGCAGTACTGTCTGGAGATAAGCTATACTACATACACGTTGGCACTCCTGACCAGGATTGACGCACCAAAACCACCCTCTCGCGCACTCCAGATACAGGTAGAAACCAACGCAACAGGTTCTCAGCGCAGAGCATCCCCACCACATATTAGCCCATATCACCCAGAGCACCATTAGAGCCAAGGCTAGTGTACGGAAATGACCAGTCAGTTCGGTCAGGCCAGGGGCCGCGGCGGGGCCAGGCCGACGCAGCGCGGAGCGACGCTAGCGCCGCCTAGCTGCGGCGGGCGGTCTCGAACTCCACCGGGTCGTCGATCTGCTTACTGTGCACCGACCACAGCTCCTGTAGACACGGACAGGGGGCGTCACCGACCACAGCTCCTGTAGACACGGACAGGGGGCATCACCGACCACAGCTCCTGTAGACACGGACAGGGGACGTCACCGACCACAGGTCCTGTAGACACGGACAGGGGGCGTCACCGACCACAGCTCCTGTAGACACGGACAGGGGGCGTCACCGACCACAGCTCCTGTAGACACTGACAGGGGGTGGCACAGACCACAGCTCCTGTAGACACGGACAGGGGGCGTCACCGACCACAGGTCCTGTAGACACGGACAGGGGGCGTCACCGACCACAGGTCCTGTAGACACGGACAGGGGGCGTCACCGACCACAGCTCCTGCAGACACGGACAGGGGGCGTCAGACGACGTGTATGTGGTGTCAAAGTCGGGCAGAGTGCCGGCACAAGATGAGGAAGGGGCCTCAGACCGATTTTCGCAGCCAGAGCCGTAATTACGGATAAACTGACAATCAATTCAGGCAATCCTATTCCACGGAAAACACCACTGGAGCCGACAATAATATAATTGGCGTTAATCAATTCATTTCCAATTCAGTCAAGCTCACACCAATGACCAGCAAGTCCACTTTAAAGGGAATGTTTCACCTTTCTGGAAGTTACATCAAGTGCTGCTGAAAACGATGGTGATGTTTCCTCGAAAACCTCAGACCTATAGACCGCCGCTGATGGCCGACAAAGTGGGATTGGCTGAAAAAAGTGGCTGTCAGCCAATCAGTGGCTGCACCAGCCTGGAGTCTTTTGCAAATGGTAAATTAAATTGCTTAAAAACGGTTAAGTTTTGGGAAAAATGACCTTAGTAATTTATACATTTAAATAACGGCCCAAGATAATGGTTCAGTTTAAAACTAATACAAAGGTGAAACATTGCCTTAAGACATAGAAGCAATGAAGCCGAAATTATGAGTCTGGTAATTATGCGGGTGCAAAGATAATTCAGCTTTTAACTGTTCTCGACATACCAACTCCAGCTGACGCGAAACTTAGAAACGTTACAATTTCACATCATTTGCATACACGAAAAGTGAACCGGCAGGTACTTAACAGGATAATACACTTCATATTATGCAGACATCAAACTAAGTAACGGGAGAAAGCAAGTATAGTCATACAAAAAACGAGACATCTAAGGCGAACACAAAAGTATAGCATGGATAAGCATAATAGAGCAGCAAACGACGGTTAGTGCAAATAAAAACACTACTGGAGCACGGCAAACTACGCAGGTACGGCAGACTTAGTGACCTTCTGTGACCACTACCAGGGCCGTCATGTCAGCCATATATACGTCATGGTATGTTAGTTAATTGGGGTTTAAGAGCGCGCAGACTCCTCAGGTCAATTTGCGCCACATATCTATACGTCACTTGTTAGTTTCGAAACACTTCGGCCTGTGTCCAGCTGCAATGACTACCAGGAATCGTGGAGAGATGGCACCGCTGGCCCCGGCTCTAGCTCATGGCGATATCTGCTGTAGCATGTCATGCCCTGGCCAGTGCGATATCTGGCGATATCTCACTGGCGAAATCTGACCCGGCCTCCTGTCACCGGCTACGGAGAAGTGCAGCAGCAGGGCGCCGGTGTCCGTGGCGCGATGGTAGCGTCTGACCCGCATCCTGCCGCTGCCAGTCGCTGCGGATGGGGCTATCAGCCGAGCCGGAGTGGCACATCCGCTAATCGTCCAGCTTACGGACGGCACAGCGGCGCGGACGCCGATGCCATTGGGAAGGGGCGAAGTTTTTAAAGACTTGTTTTAAACCCGCAACTCCGAATGGCAAAAACCAAACGCAGCCTCAGTCATTGAAATGCATAATCTGAGAAAAATAAGTTTAGTCTACGTTTGTGATTCTCTTATTCGAATCCGTATTCTCGGGAATACCTTTAGGGTACCAGGTTGAGACGTTGTAAGTTAATGCATTCGAAAACAGCTAATCATACTGGATACCGCAAATCTAGATCTACTTCCAGAGAAAATAATTTGTCCGATGAGAGCATAAACGCAACATGAAGTTTCACAAGAGAAGAAAGATAAAAATACATTGCAGGTCATCGTGCATTGATACATGGAATATAAGCACGTCCAATGTTTTACGGAACTGGGTTGATGCTCCTAAACGTGGCATGTTCCTAGACATGTTTTCGTAATTGCGGTGGAGGTTGCCATCATAAGGAGCTCAAACGCATCGCAAAAACACAAAAAAGCCAACCGAGTACAAATAAGACAAGCTTCAAGATGTTGTGCAGAGTTGCACTACGCTCCAACTTTGTACGGGAAAAAAATAGCTTTTTAGATTCTAAAACAAGGAACTTAGATGTTAAGTTTAGCAACTAAGGCCTTTCCGTGTCACAACGGGCCCATACAACAAACCACAACACACACATGTGTGGTGAATACGCCATACAAGCGGGCAAAACCAAACAAAACTGGCCTTCGCTAGGTTTGCGGTGTCTAGGAACATATCCTTACTGTCGCAGTTACTATGCTCCTTGTCGCCGTTACCATGCTTCTTGTCGCTGTTACCATGTTCCTCGTCGCCGTTACCATGTTCCTTGTCACAGTTACTTTGCTCCTTGTCGCCGTTACTTTGCTCCTTGTCGCCGTTACTTTGTTCCTTGTCACCGTTACTGTGTTCCTTGTCACCGTTACTAGTTCCTTCCTCTATCAACCGTTGGTGCACCTCATATAGACTCTGAAACGGCCAGGGTTCAGCACGCACAGACAGATACTCACCTAGATAGTGCACAGCTCACAGTGAACAGCGCGCACATTTACCTGCACGGTGAACAGTTCACAGTACGCATACTGGTGTCCGTAGTTGGCAATTACATTTAATAGAGGACAATGTGCATCGCTCGCATGGATAAATCACCATCTCCCGCTATAGACTAGTTATATCTGATGACCATGAGGGTAATGCCAGAGTAAAATATGTAATCAGATGACGTTTACCAATTACATAAGTAGCCTGGAGCATGCTGCAAAGTTCACGAAACACTTTAAGATTTCAGTCATTTACTGTTGGTAGATACATTCTCGGAATGTTTCAGATCTTAGTGATTCGGGTAAGTGCGAGGATAACATTCGACACGAGATTTCAGCCGATGTCTTCGGTATAAGTTACATTTGTAATGCAAATGTTCCGATTTTATTTAAGGATTCGTCTCACTATGGGTACGAAGTTCAAACAAGTCTGTCTAATTCGGATAATTTCATTCAGACATAAAAATCAGGTAGGTACACATGCCTGCATTGAAACATTGTAGCCAGCCAAGGCAAAGAGAGAAAGCAACACTCTAAAAACCAGATCACATACCTTGAAGTATTTGACGGTCTTGACCTTGAGTTCCAGCGTCGCATCCTCATCACAAACCATGATCGTTTTCGGATGTTGCTGTAAATATCCAGCAGTCAGCACCGGAGAACCAGACGTGAACAGTAATATCGGCCGTCAGCACCGGAGAACCAGACGTGAACAGTAATACCCGGCAGTCAGCACCGGAGAACCAGACGTGACTCAGTAATACCCGGCAGTCAGCACCGGAGAACCAGACGTGACACAGTAATATCCGGCCGTCAGCACCGGAGAACCAGACGTGACTCAGTAATACCCGGCAGTCAGCACCGGAGAACCAGACGTGACGACACAGTAATACCCGGCAGTCAGCACCGGAGAACCAGACGTGAACAGTAATATCCGGCAGTCAGCACCGGAGAACCAGACGTGAACAGTAATATCCGGCCGTCAGCACCGGAGAACCAGACGTGAACAGTAATATCCGGCAGTCAGCACCGGAGAACCAGACGTGAACAGTAATATCCGGCCGTCAGCACCGGAGAACCAGACGTGACTCAGTAATATCCGGCCGTCAGCACCGGAGAACCAGACGTGACACAGTAATATCCGGCAGTCAGCACCGGAGAACCAGACGTGCACAGTAATACCCGGCAGTCAGCACCGGAGAACCGGACGTGACTCAGTAATATCCGGCCGTCAGCACCGGAGAACCAGACGTGACGACACAGTAATATCCGGCCGTCAGCACCGGAGAACCAGACGTGACGACACAGTAATACCCGGCCGTCAGCACCGGAGAACCGGACGTGACTCAGTAATACCCGGCAGTCAGCACCGGAGAACCAGACGTGACTCAGTAATACCCGGCAGTCAGCACCGGAGAACCGGACGTGACTCAGTAATACCCGGCCGTCAGCACCGGAGAACCAGACGTGACTCAGTAATATCCGGCCGTCAGCACCGGAGAACCAGACGTGAACAGTAATATCCGGCCGTCAGCACCGGAGAACCAGACGTGACTCAGTAATACCCGGCAGTCAGCACCGGAGAACCAGACGTGAACAGTAATACCCGGCAGTCAGCACCGGAGAACCAGACGTGACGACACAGTAATACCCGGCAGTCAGCACCGGAGAACCAGACGTGACTCAGTAATACCCGGCAGTCAGCACCGGAGAACCAGACGTGAACAGTAATATCCGGCAGTCAGCACCGGAGAACCAGACGTGACGACACAGTAATACCCGGCCGTCAGCACCGGAGAACCAGACGTGACGACACAGTAATACCCGGCCGTCAGCACCGGAGAACCGGACGTGACTCAGTAATACCCGGCAGTCAGCACCGGAGAACCAGACGTGACTCAGTAATACCCGGCAGTCAGCACCGGAGAACCGGACGTGACTCAGTAATACCGGCCGTCAGCACCGGAGAACCAGACGTGACTCAGTAATATCCGGCCGTCAGCACCGGAGAACCAGACGTGACACAGTAATATCCGCCGTCAGCACCGGAGTACAAGACGTGACTAGGTAAGTACGAGTCAGCGAGTACAGAGTACAGTATATCGCCGTCACACCGGAGAACCGGACGTTAGTAGATTCAGGAAGTCACTAGGAAGAGTAGATGACGTAGTAACGAGATACAGCTGAACGGGATAGTGTAATGTAGTAAGACAGGATGGAGAAGAGGTAATTAGGTAATGGTTTAAGGAAGAATAAGAAGGAGTCTTAATGTACGTTGAAGTTTTACAGGATGTCAGATACGGAGTAATTAGTGAATATGTTTTGAAAAGGATGATAAGGTGTTAAGTAGTGTAGTATGGTTAGTAAGGAAGGATATAAGTGTTAATGTAGGGTATATGGTTGTTAAAGATGGTATGATAAGGTGTTAATGTAGGTAGATGTTTTAAGAAGATATAAGTGTTAATGTAGGTGTATATGGTTTTGAAGAGATGATAAGGGTGTAATGTAGGTATAGGTTGAAAGGATGTATAGGTGTTAATGTAGTGTTATGGTTGTGAAGAAGGGATGATAAGGTGTTAATGTAGGTGTATATGGTTTGTAAAGAAGGGATGATAAGGTGTTAATGTAGGGTATATGTTGTAAAGATGGATGATAGGTGTTAATGTAGGGTATATGTTTGTAAAGATGGATGATAAGGTGTTATTAGGGTTATGTTGTAAGATGATATAAGGTGTTAATGTAGGTATATGGTTGTGAAGAAGGATATAAGGTGTTAATGTAGGGTATATAGTGTTGTTAAGAAGGATGATAAGGGGTGTTAATTAGGGTAGATGTTGTAAAGGATGGATGATAAGGTGTTAATTAGGTAGATGGTTGTAAAGATGGATGATAAGGGGTTTAATTAGGGTATGGTTGTTGAGGAAGGGATGATAAGGTGTTAATTAGGGTAGTATGGTTGTGAAGGAGGATGATAGGGTGTTAGATGTAGGTGTGTATGTTTGGAAGGAAGGGATGATAAGTGTATTAGGTAGTTGTTGTAAAGGAGTGATAAGGGGTTTAAGTGTAGGGTAGTATGAGTTGTAAGATGGATATAGGTGTTAGATTAGGTAGTATATGGGTTGTAGGATGTAGGATGAGGAGAGGATTATTATTATTAGTGGGTTGTTTTAGTGATAGGAGGTGTGAGGTGGTGGGTAGGGGGGAGGATAGAGGGGAGAAGGAGGTAGGGAAGGTGTGGGGTAGGTGGATAGGGAGGGTGAGGGGGAAAGGGAGGGTAGAAGGGGTGGTAGGGTGGATAGGAGGGGGGAGAAGGAGGGTAGAAGTGTGGGT
>JAXIVJ010018724.1:0-22238 GCA_036785665.1 Chirona hameri
ATCCTGATCATGTTTTCCTCTAATAATCCTGACAACTTTTAGATCGTCTGCAAATTTCAAGACTTTGCTGTCTATACTGTTCTCAATTGCATTCACAAATATTATAAAAAGCAATGGGCCCAGGACTGAGCCCTGTGGAACCCCACTGAGAACCTCCTTCCATTGTGATTGGCACCCATTCAATATAACCCTTTGCTGGCGTCCTGAAAGCCACGTTTCTATCCAATCCAGAATCTTGCCCCTGATCCCATGAATTTTAAGTTGCAACCCCAGTCTTGTATGGGGGACTTTGTCAAATGCTTTACTGAAATCAAGAAAAGCTACATCTAGCTGTTTACCCTGATCAACGCTATCTGTTGCAACATCCAAAAACTCCAGAAGATTAGTTAAACAAGAACGGCCCTTCCTAAAGCCATGCTGTGTATCTTTGATGAGTTCATTTTGCTCCAAGAATTCAACAATCTTATCTTTGATGATTGATTCAAGCACCTTGCAGACTAATGAGGTCAGACTAACTGGTCTATAGTTTTCCTCTTTACTTCTATCTCCCTTTTTATGAATAGGAACAACATTTGCTCTTTTCCAATCAAGTGGAATTTTACTATCTGCAAGTGATTTAGAAAATATTATGGCTAATGGAACCGACAACTCCCTTTCAGATTCTCTTAAAAGTCTAGCATGGATTTCATCAGGTCCTTCTGCCTTGTTAGGCCTTACTTTCTTTAGATATTCTAGAACAAGTTCACTACTTATGCCACCTAGCTCTCCTATAGTCTCCTCTGTCTCTAGCTCAGGCTGAAGTGCTGCAATACTACTCTGGTCCTCGATAGTAAAGACAGATTGAAACTGATCATTAAGCACTTCAACCATTTCACTGTCCTTGCTAACTAACACATCATCTACCTTAAATGGACCTATATTTTTGGAAACTGTACTTAACTTATAAAAACTGAAGAACTTCTTACTATCTGCATTACAATGTCTAGCTAAATCAAGTTCCTTTGCCCTTTTAGCTGCTCTGACCTTTTTCTTAACTGAATTTCTTGCATTCTGGTAGGCCTTCTGATTTATATCTAGTGAAGATCCCTTCAAAATGCCAAATGCACTTCTTTTAGCTTGTATAGCACTCCTTACTTCTGGGGTAAGCCAAACTGGATTGCCCTTGGTTCTGTTACGTTTGTGCCTGAGGGGTATATGCCGATTTTGAATTTGGCTTAATCTAGCTTTGAAAACATTCCAGGCCTCACATGCATCTAAACCTGCCAACTCAACGTTCCATTTTATCTGTGCGAGGTCATTTCTAATACCATCAAAATCAGCCCGGCTGAAGTTTGGAACCATAATAAGGTTATCTTTGGGCCTCATTTCTGATGAGATATTGAATTTAACCATATTGTGATCACTGGTTCCTAGACCTGCACAAATACTTATGTCACTAACTAGATCACTGTTGTCTGAGAATACAAGGTCTAGAATGGAGCAATGTCTGGTTGGCTCTGTTACAAACTGATGCATGAAAAGCTCCTCTTCAAAGATTTGCCTATACAACCTACACTCATTTGTTTCCTCTGCTATACTTTCGTATCCTCTTAAGTTAAAATCTCCCATAATAAGACACTGAGCCCGAAAGTTCCTACGTATTTCCTCACAAATATCTTGGTCTGTTTCAGCTTGGGAGTTCCTTGGAAGATTCCCTGGTCTGTAAAATGCACCTATCCTCAACCTTCCTCTGTTTCCTGTACCAATTTTAATGTCAAGCCAGATTGATTCTACTTCTTTTACTTTACTAGAATCATCAACTCTAGTAGTGCAGTACAAGCTATTTACATATACAAACATTCCGCCTCCCTGCCGTGATTCTCTGCAGTATGAGAACATGTTATACCCTTGTAACTCGAAATCCTGTAGCCTATCCCTATTATACCCCTCACTAACCCATGTCTCGGTTACACAAATGATATCAGGCTTTTCAAGGGCAACATAACACTCAAACTCATCAAATTTAGACCTAATACTTTGGGCATTCAGCAACACACATGTGATCTTATACTTTGAGCTGACTCTACTAATTCTGAGGGAATTATGATCTACTGTCCTATTCTGACATGAACTTCTACCAATGCTTAATTCTTGATGCCCTAGTACTAGCGTCCCTGAACCCCCCCCCCCCCCCCCCTCCTACCTAGTTTCCCTGAATGACACTTCTGTAGGCATCTCCCAAAGCCCTTGCCCCCTCATCCGATAAGTGAAGCCCATCCTTCATATAGTACCTATGCCACTCATAGAACTGATCCCATAAGTCTACATAACTAAGCCCCATAGCTGAACATAAGTTCTGAACTGAGCTGTTCACAGACAGAGCTCTCGAGTACCACTCCTCACTGGCTCCACAGCGAGGGAGGATGCCAGTCACAATGACTGGTTTCCTGGACTCCTTCAACCTCTGCAGCAGGCTCCGGTACTCCGCTACTATTCTCACACTCTGCCTAGGTCCTATGTTGTTCACCCCCACCTGTATTATAACTGTCTCCGGGCTACTCCTACCCAGTTCTGCCTCAATGACAGGGCCCATATCAACTACTTTTGCCCCCGGTTTAACTATACATTTCTCGTCCTTTTGCTACTTATTATTGTTTGAGTGACTGCATGTTAACATGGGAAATGGGGTAATTTTGCAAGCTTGAGTGGCCCTGCAGGTCAAATTTGTAAATGTCACGAATAGGGACTATGATTTTCAGATCCGGCATGTGCTGTTCTATTATTTCCTTGAGTCTGGTTGAAATCGCCGCGTCCCGCCACCTCAGCGAATAAATATATTGAAAAGAACTGGAAAGCATGACAGCCTCTGGAGGCTGTACCTTTGAGTGTCAAACACTGCCACTTTCTGGAAATTTGCGGAAGACATTTCTACACGAGTATGCGGAGTCTTGAGCTAATTGGTGCGTCCTTCTGTTACTTATTATTTTTTGAGTGACTGCGTGTTAACATGGAAGAAGGGGTAATTTTGCAAGCTTGAGTGGCCCTGAAGGTCAAATTTGAAAATGTCACGAATAGGGACTATGATTTTCGGATCCGGCATGTGCTGTTCTATTATTTCCTTGAGTTTTGTTGAAATCAACGCGTCCTGCCAACTCAGCGAATATATATATTGACAAGAACTGGAAAGCTTGACAGCCTCTGGAAGCTGTACCTTTGAGTGTCACACATTGCCACTTTCCGGAAATTTGCGGAAGACATTTCTACACGAGTATGCGGAGTCTTGAGTTAATTGGTGCGTCCTTCTGTTACTTATTATTGTTTGAGTGACTGCGTGTTAACATGGAAGAAGGGGTAATTTTGCAAGCTTGAGTGGCCCTGAAGGTCAAATTTGAAAATGTCACGAAAAGGGACTATGATTTTCGGATCCGGCATGTGCTGTTCTATTATTTCCCTGAGTTTGGTTGAAATCGCCGCGTCCCGCTAACTCAGTGAGTTTGAGTGACTGCATTTTCGGACGGGTCTGGGACCTTTCGTGGGCAAGATAAAGAAAGTCCAAGGGTATGGCTGTGTTCGTTGCGATGAGGGTTTTCGAATGATACCCCTTTTTAACGTTTTTGATGGATATTTAATAAATTTTGGCTGGTAAAGTTTTCCTTCAGATATGGTAGCACGAATCTGGGCCGGGCTGAATCTGGGCTGAATGTGGGCCAACTTCCGTTTTTCATCACACAATGTTTATTAAGGAACTCATAAAACATAACATAACAGCAAAAACAAATGTAAAGAAACTTATCATGCGAATATTGTTACAAAATAATAGCAGAATGGTGCAAAAGCACGAGTGTGCTTAACTCCAGGCACCTCTCTGAAACATAAAATAAAGAGACATTCGAATCCGCCGCCGCCGCAACAGATCCCTCTTAAGCGATATAGATATATGCGCAAATAGCCGCTCAGCTCACGTGGGCGCCACGGGCCACCCCAAGCCATACCAACATCGTCAAAAGTTAATTGCTAGTGAATCTGAATCTAGTGAACCGTTACATCCGTTGAGGTGCATATTCAGGCGGTCTCTAAACAATTAAACACGATTACATCACGATTACAGTTCATGCAGGTAGTTGTATAATCTGCAGCCAAGGCTGGATCCAGAATGGGTCAGTTTGGGGGGGGGGGGATCCCAACTAGTCTCACACAATTCTGAAAACTCATCGGATTTCGCTTGCTTTGGCATCGATAACTAATTTAAAACAAACTTTCCTTAGAAAAAGCTGCTTAGATTTTATATTATCTCAGGAAATGTGTCAAATTTGCGCCGATTTCAGGTGGTTGGGGGGGGGGGGGGGGGCGTGGCCTCGTGCCCCCCTCTGGATAGCGTATATACATCGGACAACTGATTTACGCCAGGCGCTCGCTGCGCTGTAAAACGTCATTATCTCCCAAGGTGCTAAATTAATTTCAGCGAAATTGTATAGGAAGACGTGTAGTTGATGCAGCATAAGGCACTGTAAGCTTCATGTCAATATCTATTATGTTTTTGAGTTATAGAGAAAATCCGGCAGGGGGCAGATTCCACCCCCCACCCCCGTAATTACTGTAAAGGTTAGGTCAGGTTCGATTATGTTATAACAATTGTTCCCTACCACACCCGGAAAACGAACGTCAGTTGTCTACGAGACTCCAAAACCCCCTATCCCCCCGGTAGTACCACTTTGAAGGCTGCCATGAGAGCTGATGGCACCTGATATTTAGATGGGAGTGCAGATCTGCCACTGTCTATCTCGTCTTATAGTGCGTGTGTATGTGCTTTTAATTTAGTGTATTTTAGTATGCCTGTTTAAGTGTTTTGCTCCTCAACCTTAGTGTTGTCCCCACTGTTTTAGAAATATGACGTGAAAGGGTGAAAAGCCACGATTATATAGGTACGTGGATCTTTTTTGAATAAACTGGTAACTGGTAACAGCGCAGCGCGGAGCGCCTGGCGTAAATCAGTTGTCTGATGTATTTACGCCTCTGGAGATCCGCCCATGTCTGCAGCTTGATTTCTTATGTCAATATGTTGCAAGGGCGCCGCAACCTTCCGAAAGTTGGGGAGGAGGGCGTAGGCATTCTGAAGTGGATTTTTTCCATGCAACGCCCATAGGCGTAATGTTAAAATCCGAAAATGTTGGGGGGCGCCGCCCCCCCCCCCGGTTCTTGCGTCCTTGATATGTTGTGCTGTCGCCAGGCGGGCTGGCCTCGCAGCCAGTGACATCCGAAGTAACTTTACTTTTCCGGCGAGGTCCGACTATGGTCCTGAGCGGCGGTGGGGCGCTTCATGGGGCGGTCGGCCGGTCCGGTATCACGTGATCGTCTGACCCGAGGCCTGTTCACGGACCCTGCGGTTGGCTGCGGTTCGGCGGTCAGCAGTGGTCGGCAGCAGGGGGGTAACTAAAAGTGGGGATAGGGCGAACGGTGACGTCACACGGCTGCGGTTCCGGCGGTCGGTACGAAGCAACCGTAGGAGAAATGGCACGTGAAGTGGCGCATCGCGGCATTCAGTGTTAAAGAGCCGCCTGCTTGTGATGACGCACGAGGAAAGCGTCGGGCTAGAGCCTGCTGGAAACCGCCGAACCGCAGGTGGTCGCGAACAGGCCTCCGGCAGGCCGGACGCGCTGCAGATGGGCCGCATTCTGGTAGTAGAGGCGAGTGGAGGGTGCCGGTATTCTGGTGCAAATAAGTGCCCTCCCATCAGAAGAGCCGGAGCCCGTATACTGGTGGGAGTTGAAATATCGCGGCAGTGTTCGGGAGAGGAGCTGGTGCCAGCAGACTTCAGGTAAGGGACCACTGATGCCTACAGCGGTGATTAAATGATTATGTTTGAGTGGCTGAGAGAGGCCAGCGTCAGGCTGTGGTAAGAATATCAGAGGCTTGGGCATATATATATATATATATATATATATATATATATATATATATATATATATATATATATATATATATATATATATATATATATATATATATATATATATATATATATATATATATATATATATATATATATATATATATATATATATATATATATATATATATATATATATATATATATATATATATATATATATATATATATATATATATATATATATATATATATATATATATATATATATATATATATATATATATATATATATATGTATATATTAACTGGCTTATGTCAATTGCAAAAAAATATGTATCATAAACTGACCAGAGGCCATGCTTATAAAAAAAAATCGAGCCGTTGCTCGATTTGTGTTTATAAGAATGGCCTCAGGGCCCGGCGCAGGAGATGTTTAGCGTCTAAACAGCGCCTCGGAAATGCAGCAGTAAAGCCAAATAATATGCAGGTATTTTACACGCTGCCCAAACATAACAAATTTCTAGTAGAGGCCATTCTTTTAAAAAAAATCGAGCCAGCGGCTCCATTTTTTTCTTCTAAGAATGGTCTCAGATATACACAAATCTGACTCGAATTCACAGCGATGTATTGGCTACACAAACGTCACGAAAGACCACCAGCACACAGCACATTGACTCAGTTGCATCGGCGGTAGAAAAATGGCATCGCATGGAGCTTCCCTCATCAGTCTCACAACAAAATCTATAACAAAACCATCGAACGAAACTCAACCTGATGAGAGCAGAGCCGTCTGGCAGCTCAGAACACCGACCACGGTCAACACTAACAGGGCAAAGCTCTCCATCGCAGTACTGGCGTCCAGCGGCACACACCCATCCGGAGGCCACACGACTGTCGCTGACGTCACATCAACCCCATCTCCCGCCCCATACCCCAGTCACACACTCGCAACACACACCGCGGCAGATACACACAGACACACCTGCACCACCACTACGCCGCTGCTGCCGTCGGTGCCTCTGCCGGCGGCGCCTCCGCCTCCTCACGCGGGTGGTGCTTCTCACAGTGGGCCCGTAGCGACTCGAGCCGCTCGGTGAGGGGCATGCGCGGCTCGCGCAGCACGGTGCGCTCGTTGCCGTACGCCGAGTAGCTGCTCTCTCCGCCAGCACCCAGTAGACGGCGGAGAGCTCGGTTCCGCTCCAGCGTCTGTACGCCGGGTGCAGAAACACAGGGGTCACAGTACGGCTTTAACGAATGACGAGCGTGGTGCTACTTGTCGAAAAGTCTGAAGCGTTTCGCCACTGTGATAATATTTGCAATATTTGCTGCCGTGGCAGAGAAAACCCTTCTGTAATGATTATATAAAAGCACGACTGCATTGTAGAGACGCAAATTTCAGGACCACGGAGCCGGCGCTGGGCCCAAATTCAGGCCCGGCGTGCCTGAAGCTGTGTCTGAACTCAGGCTTGCCGGGCTCATGCCGGGCTCAGCACAAGTTATCAATTAAAACAAAAAAATAGAAATAAATATTGGCAGAAGTCAGAACATACATGCTTAAAGATCATGATAAATTGAGAAAACAAAATATACAACAGTAAAACACCAGCATAACACATAACAATGTCCTAGTTTACAAATTAAAAGTGATAACTAGTACGACCTAGCAAGGAGTGGACACACCAGTGAAACTTAATAAATCAAACTACAGGGTCAATTCATGATCAATTCATCAGCTCAGTCACTGCAGCAGTGTGAGAGTCGAGTGCAGTCAAACAGAAACAACTACCCCAAATCATATTCCACTGTCATCACTAGTAACTAGGTGGGGTGGCATACAATATTATATTTAGTCATCCCATTACCCCAGGTCACCCCAAATTATTTTGTATAACAAATAAGTACCTATGGAACAAAACCACCCACGTATATGATAATAATTATTGTTAATACTATTGTAAATACATATTACTGAGAATATTTATTGATACATATTTACTATTTAGTTCCACATGAGAAAGGACATATTCAAGTCATATCATTTGTAGTTTTGGTAGTGAACAAATATTGTATTTTATGCAATTACAATTATAAAGGTGGAAAGACTGCAAAACACAAACAAAAACATTTTGCAAAGAAATCTTAAATGGCCAAGACCTATCACAGAATGCAAACCTGTCTAGTTCCACTTCAACTTCTTATCACAATAGCTCCATAATTTATATATGACCTTGCATAATTACACGTGACACACTCCCCGACAACACATTCAAACCCAATTTCCAAACAATGTGTTTTGATGAGTCACATTTGCGACGAATTCGCCAGGACTGGACCGTAAAAGAATCACGTGTGTCAATTAAGCAGTAGATCGATATTCGCGAATGTGTCGCTGACAGATATTCACAACTTCACACCTCAGAATCGCGACGCCTCAGAATTGTGTGAAGACAATTGTTCATGTTCGTATTCGAAAATAAGCTGTAGTATTAAATCTTAACCATTGGTGTCAGTTGAAGTTTAAATATTTTTTAAAGAAGTCCATCTGCCGAATCCGCAATATGTTGACATTTTCATTTTGGTGATTTTAAGTAATTATGGTGATAAAGTTAGTCATTTCGGTGACGGGATTAATTGTCTGCGCCGTTTTGAGCTCAACGCTTCACAATTGTCAAATACTTCAGCCGCCATTACGCACAGCAGTGAAGTTGACGTCCGTCAAGCTAGCAGCAGATTCATATTCGCGAATCTGCTGCTGCCAGACAGACATTCGCCGGGCTCGAATATACTGCTACTGGCAGCAGATTCGGCGAATGTCTGTCAGCTGGCAGCATATTCGTGAACAACTTACGCGGCCTTTTTGGCGCGAGCAGCAGATTCAGATATTCGCCGGGCTCGAATATACTGCTACCAGCAGCAGATTCGGCGAATGTCTGCCAGCTGGCAGCATATTCGTGAACAACTTCCGCGGCATTTTTCGCGGATCATCTGAACGCCAACAGCAGATTCGCAACGTGATGTGTTTGAGTTGAGTTGTTCGGTGAAAGATGGGTACCTTCTAGGTAAGTAGGAGGAGGTTAGAGGTGCTACTCACTGACTGCTTCAAGTCAGTAATACGTTGATCAATACCTACTTACCTAGAAGGTACCCATCTCTCACCGAACAACTCAACTCAAACACATCACGTTGCGAATCTGCTGCTGGCGTTCAGATGATGCGCGAAAAATGCCGCGGAAGTTGTTCACGAATATGCTCCCAGCTGACAGACATTCGCCGAATCTGCTGCTGGTAGCAGTATATTCGAGCCCGGCGAATATCTGAATCTGCTGCTCGCGTCTAAGATGCGCCAAGAAGGCCGCGGAAGTTGTTCACGAATATGCTGCCAGCTGACAGACATTCGCCGAATCTGCTGCCAGTAGCAGTATATTCGAGCCCGGCGAATGTCTGTCTGGCAGCAGCAGATTCGCGAATATGAATCTGCTGCTAGCTTGACGGACGTGTGAAGTTGTACCAAGGCAGTTGTACGGCTTTGGCTTTGGCAGTGAAGTAGCTCAAGCTTTGTTTATCTGTGCTCACTGCCCAAGGCTGTATAAATATGTGACAAGGCCGTATAAGAGTGGCTCTGTGTGTGACTGGCTTAGATGTTAGTTATAGATATCTTGGCTTGGATAGTGAGAAAACAGAGGATACTCTGTAATTTAAAACAGGTCGATTATTTTACTTTTATCATTCAAGATATGATTGTCACTCCCAATGTTTTTAGTATGTTTGTCATACTTAAATGTCCAGGAAAACTTGCCTTTTCCCCATTATCCTGTGAAGTATATTTAGTATTTACTAGTCCATGTCAACATTGATCAAATAAGTAAGTAGGTTGTAGTACCTCTAACCTCAACATTGTTTGTAGAAGCTATTACAATTACAACCCAAACATTGCATTGTGTGATGTTGAGTGATGAATGCATACTTATTACATACTTTTAAGCTGCTCGTTTGGACTTGCATGATCTATATATCTATCATGCGTCTTATTTTTGTTTTTTATTTTTGAAAACCACCAAAGATGAAAGAAGTCTACTCACCTTGACCTGTTTGACTTTCCTGTTAGTCTGTTGTTGATTATTTATCTCAAGTTCTGACTTGTGTGGGATTTCTTTACTCCATGGTCCATATATATCCATTATCCATTGGTGTTTCAATGTGGTGTGTGTTAAAATGGTGCAAAATGCACATTGCAAACTATAAATATTCCTGCTAAAAGATTTTAAGTGTAGAATGAAGTATACATGCAGATTCCTAGCTTGAGCTGCCGCGTGCCGGGCCTGGCGGGTGCTGCCACATGTGGCCGGCCTTGATGCCGGTCCCAACTCATGTATGAGCGGTGGCGGTGCGGGGCCGGTTCCTGTTTTTGGGGGAATTTTTGCATCTCTACTGCATTGACAATGTGTGATATGCATAACATATTGGTGATTATCAGACTGACAAGTGACAATTTGATATTTTGAAGCGCCTGCTGCATGAGTCGGCGCCCAGGGTACCTTTTCGTATAACTCCACGCCGCCCCAGGCGAAGGCGGGCCCGAGCTCGGCGGCTGCCATGTCCGACTGACTGTCGCGATAGTGCTGGACAAGATCGGTGGCGGTGACCCAGACGGCCGTCCCGAACAGCGACACCAGCGAGTACATCATCACACGCAGTGTCTGCCGGGGCGGAGCGATCGGGCATTCAGTGGGGCGGGGTGATAGTGGTGGATAACACAGTACCCAGTACTGATGGCATTGCAGGCTGTCACAGGGATATCATAACTAACACATTGTCATAGGTCAACCCATGGGTGAAAAGAGACAAATATGTTCCCTTCAGTCAGGAAAAGTAGATGATATACAATGAAACAATTTGGCAGTGCTTTTTTACTTGGTGTTTTCTGGTCTGTTTAGGGCTTTGGGGCGCCGCAACTGCTGTGTTTATATGGTGCCGATAAAACGACACAGCAGATCTCACCCTGGGCCGCTCGGCGAAGCCCAGTTTGCGGTTGAAGGCGCTTCCCAGCAGGTAGGTGGCGAACAGCGCGGTGGCGCCGATACCACCGTCCTGCCACACGTGCGAGCTGCGCACGTGCCACAGCTCGCGGGCGATGGCGAACCGCTGGGCGGCCGGCGACAGCCGCAGGCCGTCACTGAGCAGGGCACCCTCCCGCGACTGCCAGTCCACCTTCTGCCCACCCACCTGAAGCGCACGCGAGGAGGGCTGGGTCAGAGTCGGCCACCGACACCACAAACGCGAGGAGGGCTGGGTCAGAGTCGGCCAAAACGCGGGAGGGCTGGGTCAGTCAGCCACCGACACCACAAACGCGGGGAGGGCTGGGTCAGAGTCGGCCAAAACGCGGGGAGGGCTGGGTCAGAGTCAGCCAAAACACGGGGAGGGCTGGGTCAGAGTCAGCCACCGACACCACAAACGCAGGGAGGGCTGGCTCAGAGTCGGCCAAAACGTGGGGAGGGCTGGGTCAGAGTCAGCCAAAACACGGGGAGGGCTGGGTCAGTCGGCCACCGACACCACAAACGCGGGGAGGGCTGGCTCAGAGTCGGCCAAAACGTGGGGAGGCTGGGTCAGAGTCAGCCACCGACACCACAAACGCAGGGAGGGCTGGGTCAGAGTCGGCCACCGACACCACAAACGCGGGGAGGGCTGGGTCAGAGTCAGCCAAAACACGGGGAGGGCTGGGTCAGAGTCGGCCAAAACGCAGGGAGGGCTGGGTCAGAGTCAGCCACCGACACCACAAACGCAGGGAGGGCTGGGTCAGAGTCAGCCACCGACACCACAAACGCGGGGAGGGCTGGGTCAGAGTCGGCCAAAACGCGGGGAGGGCTGGGTCAGAGTCGGCCAAAACGCGGGGAGGGCTGGGTCAGTCGGCCACCGACACCACAAACGCAGGGAGGGCTGGGTCAGAGTCAGCCACCGACACCACAAACGCAGGGAGGGCTGGGTCAGAGTCGGCCACCGACACCACAAACGCGGGGAGGGCTGGGTCAGAGTCGGCCAAAACGTGGGGAGGGCTGGGTCAGAGTCGGCCAAAACGCGGGGAGGGCTGGGTCAGAGTCGGACAAAACGCGGGGAGGGCTGGGTCAGACTGGGCCACCGACACCACAAACGCGGGGAGGGCTGGGTCAGAGTCGGACAAAACGCGGGGAGGGCTGGGTCAGAGTGGGCCACCGACACCACAAACGCGGGGAGGGCTGGGTCAGAGTCGGCCAAAACGCGGGGAGGGCTGGGTCAGAGTCGGCCACCGACACCACACACGCGGGGAGGGCTGGGTCAGTCGGCCAAAACGCGGGGAGGGCTGGGACAGAGTCGGCCAAAACACGGGTAGGGCTGGGTCAGAGTCGGCCAAAACGCGGGGAGGGCTGGGTCAGAGTCGGCCAAAACGCGGGGAGGGCTGGGTCAGAGTCGGCCAAAACGCGGGGAGGGCTGGGTCAGAGTCGGCCACCGACACCACACACGCGGGGAGGGCTGGGTCAGTCGGCCAAAACGCGGGGAGGGCTGGGGCAGAGTCGGCCAAAACACGGGTAGGGCTGGGTCAGAGTCGGCCAAAACGCGGGTAGGGCTGGGTCAGAGTCGGCCAAAACGCGGGGAGGGCTGGGGCAGAGTCGGCCACCGACACCACAAACGCGGGGAGGGCTGGGTCAGAGTCGGCCAAAACGTGGGGAGGGCTGGGTCAGAGTCGGCCAAAACGCGGGGAGGGCTGGGTCAGAGTCGGACAAAACGCGGGGAGGGCTGGGTCAGACTGGGCCACCGACACCACAAACGCGGGGAGGGCTGGGTCAGAGTCGGACAAAACGCGGGGAGGGCTGGGTCAGAGTGGGCCACCGACACCACAAACGCGGGGAGGGCTGGGTCAGAGTCGGCCAAAACGCGGGGAGGGCTGGGTCAGAGTCGGCCACCGACACCACACACGCGGGGAGGGCTGGGTCAGTCGGCCAAAACGCGGGGAGGGCTGGGGCAGAGTCGGCCAAAACACGGGTAGGGCCGGGTCAGAGTCGGCCAAAACGCGGGTAGGGCTGGGTCAGAGTCGGCCAAAACGCGGGGAGGGCTGGGGCAGAGTCGGCCACCGACACCACAAACGCGGGGAGGGCTGGGTCAGAGTCGGCCAAAACGCGGGGAGGGCTGGGTCAGAGTCGGCCAAAACGCGGGGAGGGCTGGGTCAGAGTCGGCCACCGACACCACACACGCGGGGAGGGCTGGGTCAGTCGGCCAAAACGCGGGGAGGGCTGGGGCAGAGTCGGCCAAAACACGGGTAGGGCTGGGTCAGAGTCGGCCAAAACGCGGGGAGGGCTGGGTCAGAGTCGGCCAAAACGCGGGGAGGGCTGGGTCAGAGTCGGCCACCGACACCACACACGCGGGGAGGGCTGGGTCAGTCGGCCAAAACGCGGGGAGGGCTGGGGCAGAGTCGGCCAAAACACGGGTAGGGCTGGGTCAGAGTCGGCCAAAACGCGGGTAGGGCTGGGTCAGAGTCGGCCAAAACGCGGGGAGGGCTGGGGCAGAGTCGGCCACCGACACCACAAACGCGGGGAGGGCTGGGTCAGTCGGCCAAAACGCGGGGAGGGCTGGGTCAGAGTCGGCCAAAACGCGGGGAGGGCTGGGTCAGTCGGCCACCGACACCACAAACGCGGGGAGGGCTGGGTCAGTCGGCCAAAACGCGGGGAGGGCTGGGTCAGAGTCGGCCAAAACGCGGGGAGGGCTGGGTCAGTCGGCCACCGACACCACAAACGCGGGGAGGGCTGGGTCAGAGTCGGCCAAAACGTGGGGAGGCTGGGTCAGAGTCGGCCAAAACGCGGGGAGGGCTGGGTCAGAGTCGGCCAAAACGCGGGGAGGGCTGGGTCAGTCGGCCACCGACACCACAAACGCGGGGAGGGCTGGGTCAGAGTCGGCCAAAACGCGGGGAGGGCTGGGTCAGAGTCGGCCAAAACGCGGGGAGGGCTGGGTCAGAGTCGGCCAAAACGCGGGGAGGGCTGGGTCAGTCGACCACCGACACCACAAACGCGGGGAGGGCTGGCTCAGAGTCGGCCAAAACGTGGGGAGGGCTGGGTCGGAGTCGGCCAAAACGCGGGGAGGGCTGGGTCAGAGTCGGACAAAACGCGGGGAGGGCTGGGTCAGTCGGCCACCGACACCACAAACGCGGGGAGGGCTGGGTCAGAGTCGGCCAAAACGCGGGGAGGGCTGGGTCAGTCGACCACCGACACCACAAACGCGGGGAGGGCTGGCTCAGAGTCGGCCAAAACGTGGGGAGGGCTGGGTCAGAGTCGGCCAAAACGCGGGGAGGGCTGGGTCAGAGTCGGACAAAACGCGGGGAGGGCTGGGTCAGTCGGCCACCGACACCACACACGCGGGGAGGGCTGGGTCAGAGTCGGCCAAAACGCGGGGAGGGCTGGGTCAGAGTCGGCCAAAACGCGGGGAGGGCTGGGTCAGTCGGCCACCGACACCACAAACGCGGGGAGGGCTGGCTCAGAGTCGGCCAAAACGTGGGGAGGGCTGGGGCAGAGTCGGCCACCGACACCACAAACGCGGGGAGGGCTGGGTCAGAGTCGGCCAAAACGCGGGGAGGGCTGGGGCAGAGTCGGCCACCGACACCACAAACGCGGGGAGGGCTGGGTCAGAGTCGGCCAAAACGCGGGGAGGGCTGGGTCAGTCGGCCACCGACACCACAAACGCGGGGAGGGCTGGGTCAGAGTCGGCCAAAACGCGGGGAGGGCTGGGTCAGTCGGCCACCGACACCACAAACGCGGGGAGGGCTGGGTCAGAGTCGGACAAAACGCGGGGAGGGCTGGGTCAGTCGGCCACCGACACCACAAACGCGGGGAGGGCTGGGTCAGTCGGCCACCGACACCACAAACGCGGGGTGATGTGACAGCGGTAGCAAACGCCACTGTCAGTTTCTGCCGTGTCCGCGTTAAGTCAAACCAAGTGTGATCTGTTTGAAAGGGATTTTAATTGGCAGGAAAATATGTGACCGTGACTCAATGCCCAAGCGAATACAAACTGCCTGCATTTAGTATCAAGTGCACACCAATCTATACAAATGCCAAACTGTACGATAGAACTGCACTTGTCGATAGGTACGAGTCTTAACCCGATCCCGTTCCTCCAGCTGCGTCGTGAACGGTTCGAGCTCGTCTATCTCGCCTCGCCACTGACCGCGAACCCGCTGCTGGCCAGCTCCTCCGGGCCTGTCAGTGAGAAGGTCTGCGGCAGCCCGACCACGGCGCCCCAGCGCAGGCCGGTGCCGCCGGCGTGGAACGGGTCGACGCCGAACGCCGTGAAGAACCGCAGCCGGCCGCGCTCGTCGGCGTCCACACCGGCATCGTCCAGCACGGCGTCCACGTGCCGGGTCAGCTCCGAGGTCAGCTTCACAGGGATACCCTCTCTAGTGTGGACACAGGCACAAACAGGGTTAAACGATCAGTTTTGGGCCACTATGGGTTCAATGTGAAAGGGATTCCCTGTCCAGTGACAAGTTATATTAAATGGAGTGTGCCTACTTACATCGCTTATTTGGGGTTATTGACACTGGTCTATAGAACATAATTTTCTGAATTGAACCATGACTTCATTTCTCCAGATTTACCATAATTGCTGAGATATTCCAAAGACTCCAGGAACTTTCTGGGAGCAAAAAGATATCGGGTAGACTCCAGAGGGCTTCCGCTACTAAAAACACTGCAACTATCTATTACACTGCTAGCATACCGTTAGCGCCGGCCAATAGCAATTCGGCAAAACAGCTCGTGCGCGCTGACAACAGCAGTTGCACAGTACCATTTGTCCCACTGATCGCAACGCTTGACGGCCATTGTTCGCCGAAGATATCAATTTAGAGCTAAGCAACTTGCACATAATAAAGTTCACAGTGGCAAGAACATGCTGTGCAAAACTTGTCCCTCTATGATGTGGCCGTAATTGTATTGTCTTGTGTGCGCCGTTTTACATAACATCACTATAGTGGCGATCGTTTTATAGATACCGAAAACAATTATAAGCAAAAAAAAACAACAACAATATAATTGAAAATTCAACTGAAGGGGTGTTGCAGATCCGAAGGTTGAAGTGAGAGATTGTACATTTTACGAAAAACACATGATAAAACGGCGAACAAAACGAGGATAGTAACACCTAACAAAGAGTGATGAGCAATGAAGAAAATGACGCGTGACACATGAGCAGCGTGATCACGACACGATCACGATCACGACACACGTGTATGAAAAGTCGCGAGGCGTGACGAGCAAATACACGGTGAGGATGAACAAAAGACATGACGCGCGCGCGGGATCACGATGCCAAGTGCCACCTAGCAGAAGGCCGGAACACCGCGCCTTCGCTAGAGGTCAAGAGTGGCGAGGATGCCATAAGGTAGCAGAGCCTGGATCAGGCACGCCACAGGGGCTCCAGATGTGAATTTCATTGTATCCAACAATCAAACCAATAGCTACTTACCATATTCAAAATATTATTGACATTCCAAAACAGTACGCACACTACCTTTAACCCGCCATTGGCTGGGGGAGGGCGTTTTTCGCCCCCCCCCCCTGACGAATTTTCGCAATAGCTCAAAAACTAATACCGCTATCGCCGTGAAACTTCATGTACCTTCTACATCAATTATACATCCTATGTGCAAAGATGAAGAAATTTCGCCGATTTTTTAATCGAAATATAGCGAATTTAGTGACGTCACTACACACGAGTTTGACACAACAATCAGCTAAACTTTGGCAAGCCTTACAAATGCCATATTTGAAGCAAAATGCAATCCAAAAACTCCAAAAGATAGTAAATGGCAAGGGCTATAAAATGTCTATCTCGGATTTGTGAAAATATTGGGGTTCAACCCCCCCCCCAAAAAAAGAGTTTTTTTTTTCTCAAATCCCCTCAAATCAACATTTTCAAACATTTGCACAAAAAAAAACGGAAGATATGTTGATGAACCACATGTGGACAGTACCCAAACCAAATTTACAAAGTAATATCTGAATTTTTGACTGACTTATCGCTCTCTAAACATGAGTCACTCATGACGTCATATTTTGAAATTGCGTTTTTTGGCTTTTAGTGACCAGTTACAAACAAATAAATGCCAGCACTGTATTTCTGAGACAAAACCAGTCTGGACACATGCCTTTTAGATTTAGATTTATCCATTTCAAATTTTTACTTTGTGACCTGACCTTGACCTTATATGGTGTCAGGTTGTGAAAATGACTGCTACCATCGAATTATACGTGTAAAATAACCCATACATGTGTCACATGGCTTTCGTAGACCTGTGACCTTTTGTGACCTGACCTTGACCTTTCCTTACAATTTCACTTTTGCTTATGCAGGATATGTATTATACCTTTGAGAGCACTTTGTGCGATAATAATCGCAATCTAAGGGTTTGGATGGAAAGTATGGCCCAAAAACTCAAATATCGCCATTTTTACCTTTGACCTGACCGTGACCTGAGATGTGACCTTATTTTGACAATTTCGTGCATGCTTTGGATGCGTCTCATTGAGAGCTTTCGATTGCCGCTTTGCGCGTCTCGCTGCGATTATTGGTTCGGAAGATAACCAGGGGGGAGCGAACCCCCCCCCCCCCCCCAGCCAATGGCGTTTGGCTGAGACCCCAGCCAATGCCGAGTTAAGGTTAGATTAGATTAATATAGACAAGTTGGATAAAGATGGACTATGATGGCTGTGATTTTTCCATTTACATTAATCTGCATCAATCCGTATTATTTACTACAGACTGAGTCAGGGGAGTCAGTGTGACTGCCAGGCCAACTGTGAGGTCTATTAACTCAGCTTCACAGGGACCACCTCTCTGGCAAAGCATCCATGGGGCAATGCAGTTAGCATGCAATACAATGCAATACAACCCAGGCAGTGTCACAAAAGATTATCAATTAACATAATATATCTTCTGTATGAACTATGAACAACTTCTCTGTACATTACAAATGGAATTCAGAAACTAACTTATATGGTAAACCAACTTAGCTCTGTGAGAAATGCCTAAGGCTACAGTAAACACAGTGAAACACTAAACCACCTCTTTGTCTTATTATGTAGATCAAGAGGCCATTTTTAAATGTAGTCAAAATATTCTGATTGGATAGACTTTTGAGGCCAGAACTTATGCTTCCCAAAGCTTGTTGTGGACCCAAACCCAACAATTGAATCACAATGCAATTCCAGGCCAGCAAAAGTTGTCTCAGTCAACACCATTAAAGTGCTGAGATCAAATTACCAAGTAACACCAACAAACTGAAAATATAACTATGTTTTGCAATCTACAGAAAGTTGTGACATCCAACAATTTGTAAAACCTATCAAAAACACACAGAGCTCCAGGCAATGCTCCCCATAGCCCACAAAAGCCCAAATGAACAACACAGTTAATAATGTAAAAAGCATAAAACTAACTAGAATGAGAAATTATGCAGGTGCTGCCAAAAAGATAGAATGCTTTTTGGCAGCACCTGCATAATTTATAATTCTAGTTAGTTTTGTTTTTCTATGGGGATATCATGAAACATAGGGTAACAGTCCAATCTCCAGTCATGTCAAAATACAGGTCTTTTTATATTATATCCTAAGCCACAAGCGAGTATAAATATCCAGTTAATCAACAAGGCAAAGCCGAGTCAATTAACTGCATAATTGAGATAATAGGGGTATATCAGTGTCATTGTGCATCAGTTTCATCCACACCACCAATAGCATGAACTGGTGTCTTGACGACTCAAGATTGGACAATAACCCCCAATACTAAAAAAGAGGACTTACTTGTATGCTTGAACAAAACGCTTATATTTGTCAAGAAACAGTCCATGTGGAAGTAGATAACCACCAAAGATGCAGCCACCAGCAAGACCGACACAATACTGTGAAATTCGCTGATCTGAAGAAAACCATTTGAGAAGTTTTGCAAACATCATGTAAGGATATGCGGGAATTGGGTTATTTAATAACCACTCAATCAGTGGGAATGAAGATCTATAACAGTATTGAATGACAGCCCACAAACTTAAATATTTTCTTATTGCACAATATGCTTGTAGTAATCATAAGAGCCCCATCAAAATGATATAAATTGAGGTTAATTTAATAGCAAATCGTGGCATCCCTCGCAAACCTCTCGCAGTAAACCACGGTCAAGGCCATATATATAGGAGGTAGAGTCATCCGGCGATTCTATGTGATCATGACGTCAGAGCGTGACGTCATGTGTATCCATCAGCTTCCTCCGCCGTTGCAGTTTATGCTATTTCGGGAGAAATACATATAATCTAACTCGGAAAGTAAAAATGTTACGAAAAGCAAAAGACAGCGTTAGAAAGCTCAAAACAAGGCAAATTTAAATATTTGAATCATTTTAGTCTCCGATCAATATTGAGGTCACTAGAGGTCATCAAAGGTCAGGGCCTTGTTCACGGCCCCATTGCGGTTCGGCGGTCACCAGCTAAGGCTCTAAGCCCCGCCCATTCGAAGCACTTTGATTTGACCCAAACCACATGCAATTGGTATGAATCGACGTGTTCTAACGAGGCGAACACGATGACATCAACATCATTGCTGTATCTATATTTGTCAAAAGTTATTTCCGAAAAACAGTTTTAACCGACCGCAGACATGCGCCAGAATTGACTACTAGGGTGACGTCATAAGTAGAAGTAGACACGTTACGGAGATGGGGATGCCACCCCCTGACCACGGTAGATAAAATGCAGTAAATCGGTAGTGGAGTTCTTTGAAATGTGTGCAACCCTGGCAGGGGGATCGACCAATCAGTAATGAGAATTTCCTTCGCTGATTGGTCAATATTCTCGATTTGCTCCTGATGACACTACACATTTGTCTAGAAACACCAGAAAGGCTCTTATTTTTGTCACAAGTGCGCATTGACTGTGTTTATTCTTTCAAAGCAAACTGCTACTCAATTTTAGGCTTTCGAAATTTGCCATATTTTGAGGTACACGTTAGCATTCGATATTTGTCAAGTAAAGTTCTTAGGTAATTTATCAGATACAATGTGTTTTATATATACATATATTGTACACCAGTTGTAATGTTTGTAGCGGAAGCTTTCGAACATGTATATATAAAGTATCGAAATGTCCCAGTTCAATAATTCCATCTTTGTGTTAATCAGATACAATGTTTGAAAAACATTGCCTTTTCGTCCATCACCATGTTGTTTTTATACTACTGTGAACGGCAAACCGCTGGGGACCCTAATTTTCGGCGATAACTTTTGAAGGCACCAGCTGGCATGATCGAATGTCTTGCAATAGACGGTTCAGACCCGTTACCAATTTGTATTATGAATTAGTGAATGTCAAACGAAAATTAATGGTTCTTTCCATTCACTCGTAATGTTAAAACTCGCGCAGGGAGTGTAATTTGTGGGTAGAGGGCGGATGGCTATCGTGAAAGGGCGTAGCTATGCTCTGACGGCATAACTTAGCTCCGGCCTGGTTGACCTTGAACCGGCGCTGTCCGAGTCCGACCCGTGACCGGTCAGTTGCGACTGGTGTGCGGAGTCGAGGGCGGGACTACAGAGCGACTGGGCGATAGCCTCTATCCGAGCTCGAATAATAGCTTCCGCATTACGAGTGAATGGAAAGTGTCCTAAATTTTTGTTTGACAAATAAAGACCATCTGGTATCTTCCAAAAACAAGTGGAATGTGGATCATGGATGTATGAATGAGTGAGAAGCGTGCGTCGCAGAGTAAAAACTGAGGCGGTCCGTTAGATGCGTCAACGTCATTGAGCTACTCGCAGAGCAGTGAGACTGTGTCTGTCACAATGACTTGAGAGTCTGACGAGAAGAGGCCTCCGTCAGTGCCAATTGGTCCATGAGTCATCATGCGTGGCCGCGAGTCATGCACATCTGATCACGCTCGACAAGTCTAATTATTTGTCTGCAGATGTCGCGTCGAGCGTACCGCTAGGTGGCAGCATAAAGCAGGTGTGATGGTTTAGGTAGTGTATGTACGTAGTACGTACACTTTCATGGACGGTGGAAAAATTTTCAGGGATGGGGAGCAGTTTCCCCACTAAGGAAGTGGAAAGTAGAAAGATATACTTTTCCATTAGCAAAAACAGCTGAAATAGGCCCTTCGCAAAAACTATTGGACTACCCACACTCGGGCGCAGCCAGACCTTCGGCAAGGGGGGGGGGGGGGGGGGAGGGCACGGCATCCCCAGGGGCCCCTCGGTTAAAGCCCCCCCCCCCAAAAAAAAACAAGGCGCGAGATGGTATCTCCTCGGATTTAGGCCTCTATATTTTGCATGGCGCCTAAATGGTCGCAAAAACGTCGGACAGGCCCATGTTGATTGTTGAGCAGACCCTATGCGTAGATTGACTGATAAGTACGTTGTCTGATACAAAATAATTTGCGGAAACTGACTCGCTTTGGCACCATGTGAAGTATCAACACGCGTACCGACGTGGGGGGGGGGGGCGGATATCCGCCCACCTGACGTTTTCGTAAATATTGGGAAAACGTGGCATAGCTATTCGGGCATCAATTGCCCACACTGTGTGTATTTTGTTTTATCTCGAGTCATCTCAGGTCAGGTCAATAGGTCACGTTAAGTGACCCCACCTCCAAGCAAGTTTTTAAAAGTTTGTGGTCGTGTCAATTGTCAAAGTGATTGACCGAGCGGTTTCAAACGCACAGGACTTAATTAGACCATAAGTACCTACAATTAGTTTATCTCGAATTTGTAATATCGGTGACCTGAGGACAGATATATTTCGTGACCTCATCATTATAAGTAAATGGATACAAATGAAAACACGTATAAATCCACGGAAAATGCTTAAATTTGACCAGTTTTCACCGGATACACCATTTGTGTGACATATGCCAGGACCCATGTCACATTTTTGTTCTGTGACCCTACGAGGTCAACTCAGGTGACCAGGGCCTCCTCTAACATGTTAACTGGGGGGAACACAGCCCCCCCTCCCCCTCCCAGTGAAGCCTCCGGCCCACTAGTCGAGCTGAAATCCGGTCACTAGGGGGAGCAGGTAAAAGTCATCGTGTCTTTATAAAAACAACATACTCGAATCGGCGAAAGAAAAAAACTTCAATTAACGCCGATCTAAAGGAAAAGAACGGTTAACTAAGTGAATAAGACTCGATGGTAATTTGTAATTTGGTTTATAAGGCAAATTACATTGTGTAAAACTTTTTGTTATCTGCAACCAAAACCAACTTTTGACCGTTTTGGATTGGACATTGGTGTCTCAGGCCTGGCAAAGGCGCTCTCAATTGAATTTTTAGATGTCCAATAAATCACCACAGACCTTCACCTGCCTGTC
>JAXIVJ010018725.1:0-22235 GCA_036785665.1 Chirona hameri
TAGGTAACAAATCATCGCCTAGCTTTGCTTCAGCTATTCATGCTCATCGGAACAAATGTCCTTCACGGAAGCTTACATTCATGGCCAGAGTGATTTTTTCTCTGAAAATAAAACGGAATCGCTTGAAATAGCCATCGATTTCGATTCCGATTCCATAATCTTCTTTAAATTATTTATTCCACCTGATTCCGATTCCACCCAGATGCCAACGGAATCTAATCCGGTTCCGATTCCAGTACAAACAAAATCGATTCCGGAATCGGATTCGATTTCACTGGAATCAAGCACAAGTTTGCCGTCCAGGAGGGGGTCATAACTCCCTAGATACCGCCCCTTGACTATGCTATTGGTTGTGGATTGAAGCTTCAATCGCAATTTCCAAAACTCTGATGCTAGCCCCTAAACTTCGACCTCAATCTAAACATAAAAATAAAAATGTTAGACTTTATCAGGTTAAGCTACGTGCTTCCTCAGATCGATTCGGGATTTCTCAGTAACGTCCAGAGGGCCCACTCTGGCCTCTAGAGGGCCAACTCTGGCATCCAGAGAGCCCACTCTAGCCACCCCCTAGAGGGCACAATCTGGTTTCCAGAGGGTCACCATGGTCTCCGGAGGGCCCACTATGGCCAGCCTTTTGAGGGCCCACTCTGGCTTCCAGAGTGCTCACTCTGGCTTCCAGAGGGCTCACTCTGACCTTAAGAGGGCCCACTCTGGCCTCCAGAGGGTCCAATCTGACATTCATAGGGTCATCCTGGCTTGCCTTCTAGGGTCAACCCTGGCCTCCAGAGGGCCTATACTCTCTGGCTTACAGAGGGCCCACTCTGGCCTCCAAAGAACCCACTCTGGTATCAGAGGGCCCACTCTGGTCTCAGAAGGCTCGCTGTGGTCTCATAGGACTCACTCTGGCCTCCAGGGGGCCACCCTGGCCTATATAGGGACCACTCTGGCCTACCTAGGGCCCACCCTGGCCTCCATAGAGCCCACTCAAGCATTAAAATAGCCCACTCTGCTCCTTGCCAACCTCCAGACTCCAGAGGGCCCACTCTGGCCTCCATCCAGAGGGCCCACTCTGTTCTCCGGATGGCCTACTGTGTCTTCCGGAGGGCTCACCCTGTCCTCCTGAGGGCCCACCTTGTCATCCAGAGGGCCCACTCTGGCCTACTTTGGGCACACTGTGGCCTCCTGATGGCACACTCTCACCTCCAGAGCTGTCACTCTACTTAGCCGTTTCAGCGTTTTTTTTAGGCGATTCATTCCCGACTCAAAAACAATTTATTTAGGTAAAGATAAACACATTTAGTCGGTACACTCCTTGATTCATCATTGATTTATCATTTGAATCTGTAAAGATCCGACCCCTACAGTATCCATTTAAATGAAAAACGAGGCACACAAACCTAAAGTGGTAACGTCTATCTATTGTATTGTATTATTGTATTACGATCGTGGGGTTATCCAAAATACGTCGTGTCTATTACCACCCCAAGTCAAACGGTACAGGAATAAAACATGCAGGTCCAAAACACGAGACATATGCCACACACACACACACACACACACACACACACACACACATACACACATACACACACACACACACACACACACACACACACACACACACACACACACACACACACACACACACACACACACACACACACACACACACACACACACACACACACACACACACACACACACACACACACACACACACACACACACACACACACACACACACACACACACACACACACACACACACACACACACACACACACACACACACACACACACACACACACACACACACACACACACACACACACACACACACACACACACACACACACACACACACACACACACACACACACACACACACACACACACACAGCACGCACGCACGCACGCACGCACGCACGCACGCACGCACGCACGCACGCACGCACGCACGCACGCACGCACGCACGCACGCACGCACGCACGCACGCACGCACGCACGCACGCACGCACGCACGCACGCACGCACGCACGCACGCACGCACGCACGCACGCACGCACGCACGCACGCACGCACGCACGCACGCACGCACGCACGCACGCACGCACGCACGCACGCACGCACGCACGCACGCACGCACGCACGCACGCACGCACGCACGCACGCACGCACGCACGCACACATTCAGCGACGTCCTGTATCGCCAGCGGTTGTCAGATGTGCCTCCACAGCACGAACAAAGCATCGCTGTGTCATTTCGGTGACACCGGCAGGCAGTGCGTTGTACAACGCTGGAGCACGATAGCCAAATCGTCGTTTCCCAGCCTCCGTTCTCGGTCTGGGGAGACGCAGGAGTCTGTCCTGCCCGGTGGTCCTTTCTAGTGCGTCACTCTATCGTCTATACGGTCTTATAACGTCTATCGCGGTTAATCTCACATCTCACAAACTACGTTTTGACGTGAATAATGGTTATCTCAGAACGGTAAACAGTTCTTTGAGACCGAATCCCCCCTCCCCCTCCCAAAAAAACACACAATTCTACAACGCATTGAATTTCGCTTCTGCATGCGTCAATAGGTGATTTAAACAAAACTTTCTTAGTCAAAGTTGTGTAGATTTTCGCTTAAATTAGGAAATGCGTCATTTTTGGTCGACTTCAGACGTTTTTGGAGGGGCTTGGCCTTTCCGGCCCCCTTAGATACGCCAGTGGCCAGACAAGAACCAAAAATTGGGGGAGAGCACCTTTGGGGGGCCGAACTGAACATTGCGGGGGGGGGGGCGAGGGCCATCCCAAAAGTATATAAATCGACACCTATGAGCACAACTGAACACTGATTTCGAATTGCTTGTCAGGGAAAATTGGAGGGGGGATTACCCCCCACCCCCACCGGCTCAAGAATGGGGGTACACGTCCCCCCGTCCCTCCACGTGGCGGAGCCCTTGACAAGCATGTATGCACGTGAATGCAACGCTGCTGCTCACCTGTAATTGTTCTCACTAGAATGTGATACTGTAAGTTTATTTGACATCAGCTGAACACTCCACAACAAGCGTGGCTATTACGTGTCATTGTCATGAAGTTAGAACAGATGGATTAAGTCAAGGTACTTACATACAAGCACACGCACACCGCACACATACTGATATTTACAAGTGTCACATATTCCGCGTACTGACTCGCTGGTCACGCATTACGTACATGCGTCTTTGCGGCTCGTTTAAATGCTGCTGGCGTCAATTGCATCGCGTCGCCGGGCATAGCATTGAGCACAGATGTTGCCTGACATAAAAACGATCGCTTGCCTGCCGCCGTTCTCATCGGGGGCGGCCGCAGCAGCCGGTCCTGCCGGGTGGTACGATCACCCGCTCGTGAGTCAGCGTACGTCACAAACTGAGTAGCGAGTTCCGTGGGCTCGCCAAGTACACACATCTTGTGGGCAAGAATGGCCACCTGAAGATGGTACATCTCATGAGCTGTGAGCAGGCCCAGGTCACCCCGCGCGCGAGACACGTGGTCAAACTTACGGAGCCCTGTCACGACTCGGGTGGCAAAATTCACGACTTTCATAAGTCTGTCGTCGTTTGAGACCGAGCCGTTTCCGCACACCGGAAGACAGTATCTCACGCGCGAGATGACCAAGGCCTGCACCACTGACAGCATGGCGCGCCGCGGGAGGAAGGCCCTCAGGTGGCGGAGACCGATCAGGAGGCCGATGCATTTGTGCACCACGTCACTAACGTGCGCGTCCCAGCTGAGGTGACGGTCGAACGTGACGCCTAGGTTCTTAACGCACCGGCTCTCCTTCACGGTCTCACCACCGACCCGCACGCTGACAGGGGAGAGGTCGCGGGTGTTCTGACGGGTGCCAAGGAGAAGGATTTCCGTTTTGGATGTGTTGAGTTTAAGTCCGTGGGCATGGAACCACGATGCTAGGGAAGATAAGGTAGACTCCATGCGTAGGATAAGTGCAGGAAGGTTGTGCTTGGTGTCGGACATAAGGATTTGGGTATCGTCAGCGTACTGGGTCACATGAGCGTCCGGCGCGTGCAGGCTGAGGTCGTTGGCGAAGATAGTGAATAACAGGGGACCTAGGACTGACCCTTGGAAGACTCCCATGGTGTTGGGAAGAGGTTTTGAAACGACTCTGTCACCGGAAGGAGAAGTGAGACAGATGGACTGAGTATGAACGGAAAGATAGCAGGTAAACCAGGCCGGGTCTACGCCGTGGAGCTGAAGTTTGGATAGGAGTAGAGAATGAGGAATGACATCAAAACATTTACTGAGGTCGAGAAGGCACAGAAGAGAGACACGGCTTCGGTCCATGTTAGAAAAAACATGGTTAGTGACAGAAAGAAGAGCGGTTTCGGTAGAGTGATGGGGGCGAAAGCCGTGTTGGGATGAGGATAGAAGGTGATTGTCGGACATATAGAAGGAAAGTTGCCGCTGCACCAGGCGCTCGACAACTTTGGCCATGGAAGGAATGATGGAAATAGGCCGGTAATTTGAAACTAAGTCAGGATCGCCAGATTTATGGATAGGATGGACCAGGGAGTGCTTCCAAGAATCGGGATAATCACAGGAGATGAGGCAGGTATTGACAACATGGAGTAGGATAGGGCCGATGGCGTCAAAACAGAGGAGAAGGATACGGATACAGATGCCATCAGCACCACACGCACCAGATCGCTTCATGGAGAACACTACCTCCCGCAGCTCACCTAGCGTCACTCCGGTAACCCTGAAACCACAGGCACCGACGCGCGGCAGGCGGCACTGAACGTCGGGGGTCACCCCGGCGCTAGCTAGGCTGGCCGCCACGCGTGGGCCCACGTTCACGAAGAAATCATTCATCTCGTCCGGTGTAGCCGAGGGCAGACGGGCGGTGTCACTCCGCTTACTGGCGATCAGCGGGCGGATGACGCGGTAGAGGGAGCTGCTCCCCTGGGTGCGCAGCCGCTCCTCAATACCGGTCCTGCAGTCTCGCCTGATCGCCGACCTCAGCACCCTGTCCAGCTCGCGGAAGGCCGGCGACCGTCCCTCGCGGCGCAACACGCCCCTCCGCTCGGCCATTAAAGTCAAGGTCGCCGGGGCGACAGGCGGTGCGTCAGGGTTTCTCAGACAGGTAAACCTGAGAGGCGCGTGACGATCGAGCACACGTAGCAGCCGGTGAGAAATATAAGACCACATGTCATGAACGGACGGGCAGCTAAAAACACCGGACCAGTCAACGAGATGCAAGTCATGCAGTAAACTAAAGTGATCAATGCTCTTTAAAAGCCGAGTGCGAATGCGGCGAGATTTCTTACGGCACTTCGGCACACGTAAAAGCACACGAATGAAACAGTGAGGGCTAAAAGCGCAATTCAAAACTCCCACACGCTGTACCATGTCACCGGAATTACAAATTACTACGTCTAAGAGAGAGCCGGACGAGTAGGTCGGTTGATGAACAAATTGTGTCAAATTAAATGAACTGAGCATGTCCAACAGACGGTCTTTCCCAACACTCCCTGAGGTGTCAAGTAGGTTGCAGTTCAGGTCACCCATAATAAAAACAGGTCCCGGATACCTCAGTAAAACACGTTGAAACTGCATCTCCAGTTCGGTGAGGTCCGCATGGACGGCAGCCACTGTACGGCGCGGAGGACGGTAGACAGCGGCGACGCAGAAGTGGGATCCGGACTCGGGCTTAACTCGCATCCACAGCGACTCCAGCCGACAGTCTGCGCAGTCTGGCGCCGGCCGGGGGATGACAGAGGCCGCGTAGCTGTCACGGATCAGCACCGCCACGCCACCGTACCCCGCGTCCCCCGGCCGGTCGGCCCGGTGAAGGGCGTAACCGGGGAATGTGATGAGCCGGGTCGCAGTGGCGGACCGAAGCCAAGTCTCGGTGATTACACAGAAATCGTAGTGATGTCTCATCAGGTACTCATGTTGCAGAGAGACGGTCTTGGGTAGCAGAGACTGGATGTTGATCATCCCAGCCAGAATGTTCCGTCGTTGGCCGCCAGGACCAGACCGCCGCCAGTCACGGCCGCCCCTGCACCCCCGGCGCCTGGCGCCGGCACCGCGCCTGCCACGCCGGGTCACGTGACCGCCCGGGGGCCGGCCAGGGTCAGAGCGGCCGCGGCTGCGGCCGGGCAGAGGCTGGGGCGCCGGCGCCGGTACGGACGGCGTCCGCGAGGTGTGGCGGCAGGACCGACGGCCGAGCTTGTCACGGTGGTGACGCGGCACCAGTGGTGGTGGTGGTGTTCGTGACGTGCCGGCCGGTGGTGGTGATGGTCCAGCAGCCGACACCAGCAGGTAGGTGAGCACCAGGAGCACCAGATGGCGGGCGATGTCCCGGTGCATCTTCGGTCAGGTGCAGCGACGAGGCGATGTTGATGCCGACGTCGATGTCACGGCAGTCACGGTAACTCCTCGACAGTCCAGTCACACACCACGCTGTCACATATCACTCGCACTCACGCAGGATGAGGCACAGCGGCTCGGGAGGGGAGGGAGCGGAGCTCCCGGCGCTGCGGCCGACTGCGGGCGCTGCGCACAGGGAACTTAGTTCCCTGCGCACAGGGAACTAAGTCCGATGTAACACTAAGGATCGGACCGGCGCATCACATCCGTTTCCAAGCAGCGGCAGACGCTGGTTGACACAGCGTTAACTCCACCAAAAAGAGGTGCCATATATGTCATTAACCCATACATTCTGCACTTGAATGTATTCTCTAACAGTATTTCAAACAATGCAATGCACTTACCAGCTCCAAGTGTGGCCACCAACGCCAACACTGTGGCTACCAGGGGCGTCATGCTGCCAACCTGTCGGCTCGCAGAGAAGTGAGTTGAAGAATATATCACTATCGCCTATATACACGTCGCAGCGCGGTACGATGTGATTCTGCGTTTACACTCCTGGGAATAAGAACGGTCTGTCAGGTGCGCCGACTGATAAAGTAGGCGAGGCAAGATATCCGATTTTACATCGGGGACCTGGACATGGCTCAAATCTAGTCTTGTGTCGCACCATTCTAAAAATAATTAATGGGGCCACCACTGACCAGCGTGGCGATGGCTCACCCAGTTCAGTTCAGTTCAGAGAAATTTATTGCAAATAAACCAAATAAACATACAATACACAACAAAATGGATCGGCGCAAAAGCTTACGCTTAAATCATAGCACCTTTCCAGAATAACATAAGACATACATAAAGCGAAGATAAATCGTGTAACACAAGCAAACTAAAAGAAACCAAGGTCCCGTTGTCGAACGCGCCGACCCCGCCACCCGCCCGCCGAGTGTCGCGCGTATTCATCAAAGTTCACCGGCGCCAGGCAGCTGCAGTCGGATCAGTGTAATGTTATGAAGCTAATTACGTATGTTATGAAGGTGAACGAAAGCGTCGAGTTTGCATGATGAATGATTGAAAGTGAAAAGCGACATATGATTCTTGGTGTTTGGTTAGGCCCTTTCCATTCAGAAGAATGTTACATTTCTTAGAGGTCGAAAAGTTATCAAAAAGAGGAATTTCTACTTTAATATTGGTGATAAGATTATTTCTTTGGACATTGTAAAGGGGACACGTGAAAATGAAATGAGCGGCATCTTCGCGTCTATGTCCACATCTGCATGATGGGCTCGTGATATCCGGATATTGTATTTGAAAGAGATGTACGTTAAGTGTTGTTAATCCGATTCGAAGTCTAGTGTGAAGTGTGTTTCCTGTTTTAGTACCGTACATGTGTGTTAGTGGTGGTTTTGGTGTTCCAAGTCGCTGCCAGACTAGACGAGCAAAGTGAGAACGGGATTGAGTGTCACGTAGGGTTATGGGCAATAGGTTCCAGTTTCGAATGGTTGCGGGAAAAAAAGAGCGATAGAATGATGTGAGACGCGCTGGTATGGTAGAAAGAAGGCTGCTGTTACGTAGTCGAAGACCAGTTGCGTTTATTCTTGTGTCTGTCAGTATGTTGGTCAGGTATGTAGGTAGATGAGGATTATCATAATAAAGTCTATGGAAGAAGATGAGTTTATGTATAAGTCGCCTTGTAGTCAGTCGTTCCCACCCCAAATCGTTCAGTAGTGATGTCGTTGGTGTTCGAAACATTGCTCCGGTCACGAGTCTGGCACATCGGTTTTGTAGAGATTCTAGTCGTTGGGCGTCAGTCAGTGTTATATTTCCGTCGTAAATAATGTCACAGTAGTCAAAGTGTGGTCTTATGTAAGTCTTATAGATGTTGTCAAGTACTGATCGTGGGAGAAATCTAGCCACAGGATAAATAGGCCCTAGTGTTTTATTTATCGTACGTATGATTGTATTAATGTGTTGTTTGAAGTGTAGGTCAGTTGACAGCGTAAGTCCAAGATGTTTGTGGCTCGTCTCTGCAGGTATGTCTTGTCCATCAAATGTTAGTCTCATGTCTGGAATGTCATGTCTATTCGTGAATGTAAGTCGTACTGTCTTAAGGGTATTAAAGCTTATCGCCCAGTCATGTCCGTATTGCTGAATGATATCCAGGTCAGTCTGTATGGATAGTTGTCCTTCGGAGTCCTGAGAGTGAGATGCGTAAAGAGAGGTGTCGTCTGCGTAAAAAAGAGCGTCATTGTGAGTCTGTCCGGAGAGGTCATTTAGGTACATAATTGCTAGCAGAGGTCCGAGCACTGAGCCTTGGGGGCAGCCAGAAAGGATTTCCTCGGGTGGTGAAATTGAATTTCCGACTCGTACCGTTTGTGATCGACCGATTAAATATGTTTCAAGCCATTCCAGAAGGGGTCCAATGATTTTGAATTGTATTTTACATTTAGCTATTAGACCATCATGCCAAATTTTATCAAAATATTTAGAGATGTCCAGGAATACGGCGGTGAATTGATTGCCTGCGTTTAATGCCGAATACATTTCATGAGTTAGATATAATAATTGAATATACGTGCTGTGGTCTGGACGATACCCACTTTGCTTTTCAGTCAACAGATTATTGTTATTAAGGTGTTCGTATATTTTGCTAAAGACAAGTTTCTCGATAATTTTTGAAATGTTAGAAAGAAGACTAATCGGTCGATAATTTGTTGGGTCGGAACTGGAGCCCTTTTGTTTGAAAATTGGAGTGACAGATGCTTTTTTCCAAGATGTGGGGAATTTTCCCGATTGAAGGGATTTGTTAAATAGTTTGGATAAAGGAAGGGCAATTAGGAGCGCACACATCTTGAGGAACTTATTAGGTATTTTGCCGGGATCTGATGATTTATTAATGTCAAGGCTGTTAAGTATGCCGAGAACCTCAGGCTCAGTTACTCGGACCTCCGCCAGGAATGGTACCGCAGTTTCAGGAGGGATGATCCTCGGTATCTGTTTGTCTTCTGTGTCAAGTCGTGTTTGGTCAGCGAAATGCTTGTTTAGAATTGTTGCTTTGTCTAGGTCGTCTGTGATGGGTGCACCGTCTTGTCGAATGAGTGGTGGGATTTTACTGTCACGTTTCCTGCCGATAATGTCTTGTAGCATTTTATGATATGTCCGAGGGTCTCTTTTTCTTTCTAGCAGTTGCGTTACTTTTGTTCTAATATGTTCGTCTTTTAGTCGTTGGTTGGTGTCAGTCGCTACGTTACGTTGTCTCCTCCAGCGATCCCAGTCATAGTCGGTGTTGCGTCTTTTGGCTATGCGAAATAGTCTGTCGCGTTTTCGTATTTCTCGTTTTAAGTCATTTGAAAACCAAGGTTTGTCTTTGGTCTTGATGACAATGAATTTTTGAGGAATGCATTCTTTAGCAGCTGTCATCAAAGCGTCAGTCATGTTCTCAGTTGCCGTGTCAACGTCGCAGTCAAGTAATCTGTCCCAGTCTGTATCTGTCAATAGTCTTGTTAGTTTGTCGATGTCGGTGCGAGTGAAGTCCCAAATCTGTCGTTTTTGTGTAGGCGAAGGGGGATTGTTAATTTTAAGAGAAACGAAAATAGGCAAGTGATCAATATTAGAAAATGGAGAAAGGACTCCACTGTTGATAACCAGCGAGTCGTTAGATACTGCTAGAAGATCGCGTAGATTGGCAGTGTTTGTGCTTGTTGAGTATCTTGTTGGTTCCGTGATCAATTGTTTAAGATTTAACGCTTCAAATTCGTCATAAATGGCAATATCAAGTGGTGTTATTGGACTGTGTGAAGTAAACGAAGAATTGAGATACGAGTTACCTGCATTAAAGTCTCCGAGTATTAGAATGTTATCAGGGGCGTGGGCCATCGCTAATGCCATACCTTCATTTAGTTTGTCTAAGAAATCAGAATACTGAGAGGCTAGGAGATTAGGAGGTAAGTACGTTACACATATAATTAGAGTAGTTGATTCTATTTTAACTAAGCACCAAATCCATTCGATACCATGCATATCAATATTCGACAGTCTTTTGACAGCTAAATTGTTGCGAACATATACGGCAACTCCCCCTCCATGTCGGTCTCTATGTCGGGTCAGTGGGTCATGGAAGTTGTCGAGAGTGAAAAGTGAACGGTGAACGTCGTTGTCGAGTTTGGTCTCCGAGAGGCAAAGAATGTCAATATTGTTGAGAGAGGCGAAGTGTGAGAGCTCGTCCAGTCGGCAGCGAGATGTAATGGAGTTAATGTTTACGTGCGATATGGTGATGAGCTGGTCTCCATGCAGACTGGATGGTGTAGTGTCATGCGCTGAAGATGTAGCTGATCCGACTGGAGCCGCCCGGCGCCTGGGATCCGAGAAAAGTGGGATTACACTCGTTAGGGCGGCGGCAGCGCAGCAGTGGGTGCGTATTACAACAATAAGGAGGGAAAGTAACATATAATTTAGCACAAGGCAAATTAAACAAAACTAACAATGAAGAACATACAGGCGAGTGGCGACTTCAATATGGCGTTACTTGAAAATATTAATGATGAATTTGCACGCTTTCAACCAGATCAATGGCAAACTAACAGCAGGTTGTCTGTGGCTCATACAGTAACGTATGTAAAGTAATAACATCTCTGGGAATAGACAACCAATAGACAACCCTAGCGGACATGGCCGAAGTTGCAGGAAAGCGATTGCAAGTGTAACGTGCGCACGGCCAAAATCGCACTCGTGCTCATCAATATACCTACCTAACAATTACGTGGACATGCTTAATTAAACAAAGAAGCATCAAGAGAATGAAACAGATGAAACACAAGATGGTGTAACAAGATAACGAAACTTAAAAAAAACGGAACATATGACATAAGCATCTATAAATAAACCGGAATGTCAGATGCTTACATACCATCAATACCTCTGAACGACAACAAACGGTCAACACCCATCCCCAGTCCCCCAGTCCCCATCCCACACCGACCACAGTCCCGTGTAACCATCACCTTACCACCTGACACCAGGACGGCGGGCGGGAGCTCCACCAGACCGGCTCCATGGACGACGGGCGGCGGCGCCGCCAGACCAGCACAGCAGACGGCAGGCGGCGGGCCGCCAGCCCAGACCAGCCACGACAGGCAGCGGACCGCCAGACCAGCACTACGGGCGAGGGTCGGCGGACCACCAGACCAGCACAGCAGACGGCAGGTGGCGGGCCGCCAGGCCAGACCAGCCACGACAGGCAGCGGACCGCCAGGCCAGCACTACGGGCGAGGGCCGGCGGACCGCCATACCAGCACAGCAGACGGCAGGCGGCGGACCACCAGACCAGCTCTACGGGCGAGGGCCGGCGGACCACCAGACCACACTACGGGCGACGGGTGGCAGACTACCAGACCACCCTACGGACGAGGGCGGCGGACCACCAGACCAGCCAGCATCGCGTCGCAGGCGGCGGACCGCCAGACCAGCGCAGCAGACGGCAGGCAGCGGACCGCCAGCCCAGCACTACGGTCGCAGGCGGCGGACCGCCGGACCAGTACAGGAGACGGCAGGCAGCGGACCACCAGGCCAGCACTACGGTCGGCAGGCGGTGGACCGCCAGACCAGCTCTACGGACGAGGGACGGCGGACCACCAGACCAGACCACACTACGGGCGACAGGCGGCGGACCACCAGACCACACTACGGACGACGCCGGTGGCGGACCGTCAGACCACACTACGGACGACGCCGGCGACGGACCATCAGACCATACTACGGACGAGGGGTGGCGGACCACCAGACCAGCACTACGGACGAGGGTCGGCGGGCCACCAGACCACACTACGACGACGCCGGCGGCGGACCACCAGACCACACTACGACGGCGCCGGCGGGGGATCACCAGACCACTCTACGGACGACGCCGGCGGCAGACCACCAGACCATACTACTGACGACCTCCAGACCACACAACGGACCGGCAAATCAGCAGCGGGGTGGCCGGCTGCACCGGCGACAACTGGACGGAGGCGAGTGGGCCGCCGATCTGTGCTTACTCGAACTGCGCCAGGTCAGACTTGGAGCTCAGGCGCACCGTTGGTGACTGCTGAGTCTTTTTTACTTTCATTACGCAGCCGTCAGTCCAAGCTGCCCAAAGCTTACCGGCTCTCTTCAACTGACGTGCGAGGTACATAATCTCCTGGTTCTGCTTGATGAGGCTTTCCTGGATGAATATGTCCTTCATGCCGTTTTCGGTGAGATTGGAACCCCGCGGGGGCTTGGCGTTCCTCAGGTCCTTCCGCCCGAACCATATCGCTTCTCTCTTGAGATACGACGTGAACTTGACGACGAGTGTGCGCGGCGGAGCGGGTTTCTGACCTTGAGTTGAAGGTTTCTGCCTTCCGATGCGATGCACTCTGTCTATGTCAGCACGATCGATCTTCACATTCGCCATTTTAGCGAGCTCAACGGCGAGTTGGACGGTGTTTTCGTCCTTTACCTCTGGAACTCCCGTGAAATTTAAACAATTTCTACGAGAGTATTGCTCAAGCTGAGCCAGGCGTTCGTCCTGCTCGACGATCACTGCCTTCTGAGCCGCAACTTCTTCCGTGAGTTCCTTGATTTGCTTCTCCTTCTCCTCCATTCCAAAGACCGCTCGCAGCATCGACCTGATGTCATCATCGCCGAGCATGGCCAGGAGCGTCGCCTTGATATCACTTAGATCAGGCATTATCCCAGTCTTGAACTTACAGCACACCCACTGCTGCGCCACCAAACTACTCACTCGGCTGGGTCACTGTGCGCACTGACACGGGCCGCCGGCCGGACAAACAACTCGCCGGGTCACGCGGGGTCACCGGGCGGGCAGAGCGGGGCCGCGCGCGTCCGACCTTGGGTCCGGTCACCCGACGACTCAACCCAACCTGGGATGGGAGCAGCAGGAGTGCAACGTGCACGTGCTTTCACGGTGCGATACATACAAAAATGCAGTGAACCTCCATTCCGGAGAAATTATGTTTTAGAAATGCTAGATATAAATGCACAGATGCACACCACACTCCGACTCCACCACTTGTTATAAACGCTACAGATGCCCGCAACCGCCATACATCATCCAAGCGGTCGGCATCCATAAGGGGTGCAAGCTGCACCCCTCAGAGGATAGGGTGCGACCATTTTCTCGTGAAGCCTTCTGGTTTCTGAAATTTGCGAGTTAACGACACCAAACTTGGTGCACCAATAGAGCTGGACGAGTGCTTTCTGGCGCTGTGTCACTGGGTGAGCGGGTGCTGAATGCGCGTACGGTGCACGTGCAGGCGGTTTTCACCCCTGTTTCGGAAATGGTCGTTTCCGCTCACAAGATACTGAAACTGGGCGCGATTATTGTGCTCGGTTGTGTGTATTGACACACAACACATGCATTCGAGGCATTCCGATTGCCCCGAGGGGTGCACCTGACACGTGCACAGGGTATCCCGTTGCGCACCGTTTTGCCATATCAGGCGAACTACGCCTCCTAGAGCGCTACAATTTGGCAGTGGTACATGTACACACATCATGGTCATTGCAAGTTACTTTGACCGCATCGGGGTAAGGACCTGCACGTGTGCCATGTACCCCCTCATATGTAAGGGTATGTGTAAGGCGTTATTGTGGAAAATTGAACCGTTAACTTGTTTCCTTATTATATATATATATATATATATATATATATATATATATATATATATATATATATATATATATATATATATATATATATATTTATATATATATATATATATATATATATATATATATATATATATATATATATATATATATATATATATATATATATATATATATATATATATATATATATATATATATAAGCACACGCACATGCAGCTGACCCATGTAGCACGCAGCTGACCCATCTAACCCTGTAGGGGTAACTGAACAAAAAAAAATACACCTTGAACTTCAAGAATAGCCTATGATAACATGATCCAGAAGGAATTGGGCTGATATAATTCGTATCCTCAGAATAGGAAACATTTGATTATTTCCTCGTTGACTTACTTATGACTTATAATGGGAGGTCACGAAATTGACCCGACCTTAGGTCACCGATATAGAAAAAAAATCCGAGATTAAGGTATTGCAGGTATCATTGGTCTTATGAAATCCTGTAGGTACAAAATCAATCGGCCAAAAACTGTGGCTGTGGTGCGACCGGAAATATTTTTGGAGGTGGGGTCACGTGACCTGATCTGGTGACCTGACCTGAGTTGACCAGATGATTAAAAAAAGTTAATGTGCAAAATTGATGGTTGAACAGCTGTGCCAAAAATGTCGGCGCTACGTGCCGCCGTTTTGTCGCTATCCTCGAAAAATCTTAGGGGGGGGGGGCGTCTAAACGCCCCCCCCCCGCCCGGCACGGTGCGGGTTAAAGTAGTAAACACTTTTCATGTATGAACGCTTCATCAACTCTCTCTCCCAACAATACTTTTTTGCCTCCGAATGATTCGATTGTTTGTTCTTACCATCTCAAGTTCATTTTCGCGCAGCTGATAAAGCCAAGATCGATAATAATCGATCTATAATCTCGAGATAATAAAGGATATCTAAAGGACACCCATTTGTGTCCGAAATTGAACTTTTGGTGACCTCTGATGACCTCAATATTGACCTAACCTTAAAAGTCAATGAATTACTTACGGTAGCGCTTGTCACGTCCTATCCAACTCCGTTTTCCACTTGTCGCTACGTAGCGTAGTTTTCGAGATCTGGGGGGGGGGGGGATATCCACCCCCATCTTCGATGTTGGTGCGGACCTCCCATTGGAGCGCGTGCTAAAATAGAGGCTCTTGTTGCTTGACAAATGTCAGACATTCATGAGCTCTGGCCGTATTAGCTAGCTGTGTTGGCCAATATATTGGCCAATATAGGCAAATTAGCTATATTGGTCAATAAAGCTCTGATTGAGCTAGTGCTAAATGAAGTGGCTAGTAATTAAATAATTAAATAATAAGTAGAAATAATAAGTAACATAAAATGAACAGATATTTTGTTTTAAAAAACACTGATACAAAATCAGTGACGCATTTGTGCTAGGTACACATTTTTTTGCGCAAATTGAAATTGTATACGGCATTTCAGTGGTTATGAAATTAAATCGTTCATATTTGGCAATATTCCTACAAAATGGGAAGTGCCTAGCAGACATGAACACTTACCGACACTCCTCTGTCCATTGCCCTTTCAAAGTCATTGCTCTTGTGAATCAGCCATTCGCAAGAACATTGCAATCTGAGCCGGCCATAACGTCTCACTGTATTTCTTCATCTTGCAGTGATCGGAAGCGATACAGCTACAGTGCTTCAAATCTCCCCCCGAGATGCACACAACACATGCCAACAAGCACATCCCTTACCGGCATAACCATGCCACCAGTTCACGTGAATACCGACTGATCGCAGTGAACAACAAGTCAAATAGGCACTGCGTAGGTAGGCACAGCGGAAGACACTAGTGCAAATCATTGCCTAATATGGAGCTGTCATGAATACAGAGATATACTCCCCAGGCAATATACAATTCAAAATACCCAGCGGCTGCTTAAAGATACAATTCAAAGTCCCTGCGAGTGCTAATTGAAAACTTTGTTGAAACGCACATAGGTACAGGAGCGGTTTTAAAGTGAAATGACTTGTAATCTATCACTACCTTTTCCTAAAAAGGGTCGTCCCTAGGTAATGTTGATACTTTTGCAAGGCAAACTGACCTTCCAAAGTGAGTGCTCAGTCAGTATGAACCCGCCAGTTGAGGGGCAGATGGTTAGGTTCAACCTGATCCGGCTAAACCAACGCGCCAGTTGAGTGGCAGGTTCAACCTGATCCGGCTAAATCAACGCGCCAGTTGAGTGGCAGGTTCAACCTGATCCGGCTAAATCAACGCGCCAGTTGAGTGGCAGGTTCAACCTGATCCGGCTAAATCAACGCGCCAGTTGAGTGGCAGGTTCAACCTGACCCGGCTAAATCAACGCGCCAGTTGAGTGGCAGGTTCAACCTGATCCGGCTAAACCAACGCCCCAGCTGAGTGGCAGGTTCAACCTGATCCGGCTAAACCAACGCCCCAGTTGAGTGGCAGGTTCAACCTGATCCGGCTAAACCAACGCGCCAGTTGAGTGGCAGGTTCAACCTGATCCGGCTAAACCAACGCGCCAGTTGAGTGGCATGTTCAACCTGATCCGGCTAAACCAACGCGCCAGTTGAGTGGCAGGTTCAACCTGATCCGGCTAAACCAACGCCCCAGTTGAGTGGCAGGTTCAACCTGATCCGGCTAAACCAACGCGCCAGTTGAGTGGCAGGTTCAACCTGATCCGGCTAAATCAACGCGCCAGTTGAGTGGCAGGTTCAACCTGATCCGGCTAAACCAACGCGCCAGTTGAGTGGCAGGTTCAACCTGATCCGGCTAAACCAACGCGCCAGTTGAGTGGCAGGTTCAACCTGATCCGGCTAAACCAACGCGCCAGTTGAGTGGCAGGTTCAACCTGATCCGGCTAAACCAACGCGCCAGTTGAGTGGCAGGTTCAACCTGATCCGGCTAAATCAACGCGCCAGTTGAGCAGTAGGTTCAACCTGATCCGGCTAAACCAACGCAATTTGTAGCCGCTAGTTGAGCGGTAGGTTCAACTTGATCCGGCTAAAACCCGCCAGTTGGTGCTTGGTAGCCGCGTAATCGCTGCTGAAATGCATTTCCGTTCACGAGCCCGTCATCTACCGGCGAAACAATCGTTTCCAGTTCTCTTCACCACCAACAGACGGCAGTAAACAGCGCAACAAACATTGTGACGTCACTGTTAAGAGCCCTGCTGCCGCTGCCCTTCGGTCCACTAGGGGGCGTGAAGAGTCCTGGCGCCGCTAGGGGGCAGTCGAGATGTCTCTTCACCCTCAGCGAGCCGCCACTGCCATAGATGAACTCGAAGCGACATCCCTCCGGTGTGAAGAAGGAGCACGGCCGATCGCTGGCAGCCGACACTGGGGAATACACCACAGTTCCTCAGTTGAGATGTGCTGGGTATGATCAGGAAGGAGGAGGAGGAGCCAGGGGCGCAGCCAGGGGGGGGGGGGGCAAGGGGGGCAATTGCCCCCCCCCCCCTACGGGTCACAGGGGCCCCCGCCTAGATTGGCCCAGATACCATTTGCATTAGCAAAATGGCTTTCAAAAAGTCCCAGAGGAGCCCTCAAACCAGGCAAGGGTCACTCTGGTGCATGTCAAGGGCCCTCAGAGACACTGAAGGGCTTTCGAAGCCGGCCCAGTGGGCCTCTTGGGCATGTCCAGGGGCCCATTGAGCCCACCGATAGGCCCAAAAAACTGTTCAGGGGTCTCTCGAGCATTCCAGGGGCCCTATTGAGCCCACTTAAGGGCGCAAAAACATGCCCAGGGACTTTTAGAGCATGCCCTGGGGTCCGTTGAGCCCACTCAGGGGTCCCCAAAACCGGCCCAAGGGCCTCTAGAGCATGTCCACTTGTCCAGGGGCCAATTGAGCCTACCTACGGCCCAACAAACCTGCCCATTGGCCTCTCAAGCATGTCCATAAGCCCATTGAGTATGTTCAGGGGCCTCTCGAGCCTGGTCAGGGGCCCATTATAGTTTTCCCAGAGGCCCATCGAGTCTGTTCAGGGGCCTCTCGAACCTGCCCAGGGGCCATTAGAGCCTGTCCAGAGGCCTCTCGAGCTTGCCCAGGGGCCCGTTGAGTGTGTTCAGGGGCCTTTCGAACCTGCCCAGGGGCCTCTCGAGCTTGCACAGGGGCCCATTGAGTCTGTTCAAGGGCCTCTTGAACCTGCCTAGGGGCCATTAGAGTGTTCAGGTGCCTCTCGAGCTTTCCCAATAGTCCATTGATCCTGTTTAGGGGCCTCTCGAACCTGTCCAGGGGCTATTAGAGTCTGATCAGGGGCCTCTCGGCTTGCCAAGGGGCCATTGAGTCTGTTCAGGGCACTCTCGAGCTCATCCAGAGGGCCATTGAGTCTGTTAACGGGGCCCTCGAGCCTGCCCAGGGGTTGCTAGCCGTCGCCTGGAGCGCCTGATATAGCTGGAGCGCCTGCTAGCCGTGGTCGGCGCAGTCATAATGAGCGGTAATGTGCTGTACTCTGACCCACCTAGTGTAATGTTTTATTGGGTTTAATAATGGTAATTTTATAAGTCTGATGCGTTTTTGAATTCGGGGGGGGGGGGGGGGGGGCGGTGGAAGTACAACACAAATTTAACAATTTTCCTCTCAGGAGAGTGTGTGCTGCAATATTTGTCAGCCAGGGGCGTCGCCGACGGCAGGGTCGAGGGAGGTCTGGGCAAACTCCGCCACTTTTAGAAGGCGGGGGAAGGGGGGAGGTCAACCCCCCCCCACACACCTTTTGCGGGAAAAATTAACAATTTATCGTAAAAAATCGCTTTGCAGTGCAGTCAAAATCCAGCTATGTCAAAGACTGAAAAATTTCGCGCCGCTTTGCGGCATGACATAAGTTTCGCAATTGCTTATACAAATTTGGAAAATGGGGAAAATAATTTCATTAAGTGTCTGGCAGAGGCTCTCCTTGGCGGGAATTGCTGGCCCCAGTACCCATTCCCTTCATAAAATATTCACTTTTAAGTTTCAAGCAGGCTACATGTTTAGCTAGTTTGCCGAGTTCCGAAAAAGGCGACGCGAACGCAAAGACGAGGAGATCGGCACCCGGAAACTGCTCCAGCGGTGCACAATTTGCTGGACCGAAAAGCTAATAGTGGAAACAGGCCAGGACCATCTCATCAAGCCATCTCACCTCACGGTCTGGTTCCAATGTTAACATTTCGTTTTCCAGGACGTAAAATTAATATTTCCACGCCGCTTCGCGGCGTCACATCGGTAGTCATCGTCATAACGAAGCCATAGTCGTCATCATCGGTTCGTCGGAACGCTGAATTGAATGAATATAATTTTTAGCTTATTATCCGAGCTACAAGGCTCACCGGCTATATTTCCGGGCCTTTTATCAGGCAAAACCGTAAAAATTTCGCGCCAACTAACGCGCTAACTAACAAGTACATACCTACCTACTACCAGTAAGGCGCCGTAGTTGGCGATGAACGAGCGTTCTCGAAATAAATGTATGGTGAATTTCAACGCGATTGGGCAAGTAGTTTCTGATATACACAAAAGAAGTGAAGACGTGAAAGCCAACGCCGTCCGAAACAGCCTGAGTCTGGCGTTGAGAAGATTCGGCACGTGTCATAAAGAGAGAACGCAGAGCGTGGGGCGACTGGCTGACATGCAGAGCCCTGTGCACGTCCAGGCAGTCACGGTGGCGAACAATTTTTGCGAGTCTCCGCCATCCAAGTGATTAACCCGCCATTGACTGGGGGGGGGGGGGGGGGGGGGTCGTTTAACGCCCCTGATTCATTTTCGTAATAGCTAAAAAAAACAATAGCGCCATCAACGTGAAACCTCCGGTAACTTCTTCTAAATCACGTTTACGTCTTCTGTTTAACAAAATAAAGCAATTTCGTCGAACAAACTTCGAGTTATATCGAATTTAGTGACACGAGTTTTACACACACGAGTTCTACACCAAAATCAGCTAAAATGTAACAGGCCGTACACATACTATATTTTGAGTAAAATGCAATACAAAAACGTTAAAAAATTGATAATGGCAAGAGCTACAAGATGGCAATCTCGGAATTTGGGAAAAATTGGTTGTTGACCCCCAAAAATTCAAATATTTTGTATGGGAAAATGCCCACAAATTCAAATTTTCAAAGATATTAAAACAGCCGGAATATATGTCAGAGAACCACATATGGCAAAATTTCCATACCAAATTTCAGAATGATCACCATTTTTTTATTGACTTATGACATCTAAAGTATGGGTAACTCATGACGTCATATTTAAATATTGCGTTTTATTTTATTTTATTGACCAGATACAGACAAATAATTGGCACTAATGTATTTCTGAGACAAAACTGGTCTAGAAACATGCCTTTTGTATTTATATTCAACAATGCAAAAATTTGCCGTTCAGTGACCTGAACTTGATCTGAACTTGACATTAACTTCACGTAAATGAAGTCAGGTGGTAAAATGACTATCACTATCGAATTCTTCGTGGAAAATAACTCATACAACATGTGTTGCATGACTTTCGTAGATATTTTGAGCATAGTGACCTTTTGTGACCTGACCTTGCCCTTGACCTTGCCAAAAATCTCACTTTAGCTCATGTGATATGTGTATCATACATTTGGCAGCACTTTGGGTGATGATGGTCGTAATCAAAGGCTTTGGATGGAAAGTATGGCCCATAAACTCAAATAAGTCAATTTTGACCTTTGACCTGACCGTCACCTGACATTTGACCTCACTTTGACATTTTTGTGTATGCTTTAGATTCATCTCATTGAGAGCTTTCAGTTGACGCCTTGTACGTCTCGCTGCGATCATTAGTTTGGAAGATAACCAGGGGGCTTTTAACGCCCCCCTTCCCCCCTACACAGTCAATGGCGTTCTGCTGAGACCTCAGTCAATGCCGGGTTAAAGGGAATAGTTCACCTTTAATATGGGGTTTTGGACTGAGATAGCATATTTGTAGAGCAGATATAAAAATGGGTTGTGGTGAAATAATTACCTCCCTACGTTAAGTAATTTCGACACAGGACTAGTGAGCCCGGTTTCATGTCGCTGTTCCGGGCCACGATCGGGACATGAACGCTCGCCGCCGGAAGCAGGTACCCTCTCTGGTACGTAGTCTCTGATCACGACGCCTCGTTAATATCCGATCGCCCGGGCGGCGCGACGGCGCCTTGTCAGAGACTGTACTTGGCGTCAGGCGGAGCGGGGCGGAGCCAGAACGCCAGCTGTCATCGTACGATTTATCGTGAAATGCAAAGAGAAACTTACTTCTTTCTCCACATATATCCTGTATCCATCAGTTGTCCAAACCAGTCATGTTCGTTGCTTTGAGCTCAAGATCCAACGTATGGTTTAATTTCAAGACAACTTTCAATGTAACCTAATTCCCTTTAAGAGCAGGAGATATGTGGTCGCAGCGGCGAGCACCACTCACAAGTCTGACAGTGAAGTTGACTATTCTCTGCACTCTAACTAGGTGACACTCGGCCGCTCCACCCAGACGGACAGGCAGTACAGGATGTGCGGAAAGACGTGAACTTGGACTAGGAGCTTCCAAACCTCATGGGTGCACGTAGAGTTGATTGTTCACAATGCTAGGCAATGCAAGATGAAAGCTAAGTAGGTACGCGAAATAAGGGATGTTTTAGAAATGGCACATCTAATCTTGTATGTTTCCAGTAAGCATCTAAAAACTTAAGCAAGAAAAGTTAACATAATTGCTTCTAGCAACGCATAACGTCTCGGTTACCTGTGGGTTGCTCCACGAGCTCGATATTGACCTGGCCGCAGGCTACTTGGCAGCGGGTTTTCAGCGGGCCTGTGTTGAAGGCCAGGCACTCCACGCAGTGACGATAGGATTCACATTCTCCCACGCACGTCTGGAGACAGACAAATTCCGGTTATGTATAATTAGTGGTGGGTATAGTCATGAATATAAATGGTATACAGGAAGGATGAAACACAAATACACGAGCATATGAACGCAAACGTGATATGAGATAAAATACAGATGTGCAATGATAAAAAGGCACAATTAATCGTCGTCTTGTTGGGGGGTATTTTGACTCTCTACTCTAATGTTCTTCAGGAATAGCAAACAAAAAAATGACGGTTTGCAGCTGTTTTTAGCATAGCTGTTCGGGCATCAATTACCCACATTGTTTAAATTTTGGACCTCGGGCCATTTCAGGTCAGGTCACCAGGTCACTTCAAGTGACCCCCACCTTCAAAGAAGTTTGTGCTCGT
>JAXIVJ010018727.1:0-17500 GCA_036785665.1 Chirona hameri
GAGGGGCGTTTAACGCCCTCCCCTGATGAATTTTCGCAATAGCTAAAAAAACTAATAGCGCTATCAACCTGAAACTTCGGGTACCTTCTTATAGATCATTTTTACATCTTGTGTGCAAAAATAAAGACATTTCGTCGATTTTTTTTTCTCTCGAATTAGAGCGAATTTAGTGACGTCACTACACACGAGTTTACACCCAAATCAGCTAAACTTTGCCAGGCGGTACAAATGCCACATTTTGAAGCAAAATGCAATCGAAAAATTTAAAAGATAGAAAATTGCAACGGCTACAAACTTGCTATGTCGTTGTTTTGAAAAAAAATAGTTTTTGACCCCAAAAACTCAAAAATATTTTTTTTGGGGGGAAATTATCACAAAATCAAAAATAAAAATAACATTAAAAAAACGAAAGATATATCAGATAACCCTACATAGGCAACTATCATATTACATTTTAAACTGATATCTCCATTTTTGACGGACTTATGGCATCTAAAGTATGGGTAACTCATGACGTCATATTTTAAAATTGTGTTTATTGGATTGTATTGCCTAGATACAGACAAATAAATGTAAAAAAATGCTGTATAAATTACACAAAACTGGTCTAGCAACATGCCTTTTTTGTTTAGATTTAACAATTAAAATTTTTGCCCTTCGGTGACCTGAATTTGACCTAAAATTTACATTTACTTGACGTAAATGAAGCCAGGTGGTAAAATTACTATCACTATCGAATTATACGTGTAAAATAACTCATAAAACACGTGTTGCATGACTTTCGTAGATATTTTGAGCATAGTGACCTTTTGTGACCTGACCTTGACCTTGGCCAACAATCTCACTTTAGCTCATGCGGTATATGTATCATACCTTTGGAAGCACTTTGGGTGAAACTGGTCGCAATCGAAGGCTTTGGACGACAAGTATGGCCCATAAACTCAAATACGTCGATTTTGACCTTTGACCTGACTGTGACCTGACATTTGACCTCATTTTTTAGCATGATTTAGATTTTCTCTCTGAGAGCTTTCGAATGCCGTCTTGCGCGTCTGGCTGCGATTATTGGTTCGAAAGATAACCAGGGGGCGTTTAACGCCTCCCCCTCCCCCCACAGTCAATGGCGTTCTACTCAGACCCCAGTCAATGCCGGGTGACCTTTATGCACCTTATTATGAACCATCCCAATTTTATACGTTTCGCATATGATACATTTGTAGAATGCAGACAAACCGAACTTACCCGATCAAACGAGTGCCAGAGACAAAAATGGATAAGAAGAGATACCGGGTGTTTCGTATAGGCGACAGCTTCGTTGAGGTAGTCAAAATCACGCGTTGGACGCGAATCATAATATTTCATTACAAACTAGTCAACCGAATTCTCACATCTCTGAAAATCATTAACGTCAAAGACGATGATAAGTGCACATTTTGTCAACAAGAGCCTGAAACTTTGGCACACATGTTTTGGCATTGCACTAAAGTGCAGTCTTTCATAAATTGTATGACATCCGACATAATGGCGCGATATCAAATTAACTTGCGAACAAACATTGAAGCTTGTTTTTTTTCTAACCAACTTGAGTGCAGTTGAAGCCCTTATTATCACATTTGCAAAACTTGTAATTTATGAAGCACGGTACAAAGAAAGCATTCCAAACGTTATCCATTTAAGAAACAAACTAAAACACGAAGCCGAGATAGCAAACACTGCTGCTAGATTAGCTAACAAATTCGAGATATTTAAAAAGATATGGGGACACATGAAGCATATTAACTTACAAGCTGGCTGACGAACAATCTAACGAATCAACTGACATGTCTCACACACACACACACACACACACACACACACACACATACACATACACAAACATACACACACACACACACATACACACACACACACACACACACACACACACACACACACACACACACACACACACACTTTTTTCATTTTAAACATGTGTAACTCCTCTGCGAGTGGTACAGACGGGCAGTGTATTCGTGTTTTTAAAATGTCTTTTAGCGACATAGGACCTGTACTGTTACATATTGTAAACACCTGTCTCGTCCTGAACGACACACCGGCTTCATGGAAGCATGCTATTGTCCATCCCATCTTCAAGTCCGGCGATCCAGACAGTCCTTCCAACTACCGTCCGATCACTATCCTGCCCGTCATTACCAAGGTAGTGGAAAAGGTGGTCCAGTGCCAACTCCAACACTACCTCACCCATAACCGTCTGCTATCCCCCACCTAACACGGCTTCTGTCCTAAGCATTCCACCGAGTCCGCCCTCATCCAGATCTCCAACCGCGCACTTTCTGGCATGGATCAAGGCCATATCTCGCTCCTTTGCTTGGTTGATTTAAGTAAAGCGTTTGATGTTATCTGTCACTCAAAACTGCTCGAGAAATTGCAGCTTCTCTGCGTCGAGACTACCTGGTTCAGAAACTACCTCTCTGGCCATACCCAAAGCGTGTCAATTTCTAGCTCGCAGATCTCGGCCCCTCGAACCATCAACCAGGGAGTCTTCCAAGGCTCTTCTCTAGGACCCCTGTTGTTCACCATTTTCGTCAACGACCTCAGTCTTCACGCAGCTGAGGCGTACGTCATTCAGTATGCTGACGACACCCAGATCCTGGTCTTTGGTCAAAAATCCAATCTTTCTGATTTAGCCGCCAAATCAGAGACTTCACTTCACTCTCTTGATGACTACTTCCGTTCCAATGGTCTCAAAGTCAATGAAACCAAATTTGAACTACTACCTCTCGGCTCGCGTCAAAATCAGCGCAACCTTCCCCAGTTCTCAGAAAAATTCCGCCAAACCACCTTGTCACCCTGCACAGAAGTAAACAATCTTGGCATGACATTCGACCGTTTTCTAACGTGGGACTCCCACTTGTCAAAATTATCGCAGAAGGGCTTCGGGATCCTCACCGGTATCTCCCACATTCGTCACTACCTCCCGTCCGGCACGCTCTCTATCCTTGTGTCAGCTGTCGTCCTCTCCCATGTCCGCTACTGCCTCTCCGTGTACGGTAACGGGTCTGCGAAGAACCTCGCAATCATCAACACATTTCTGAATTTCGCAGCCCGTGTGATCTCTGGCAAGAAGAAATTCGACCATATCTCCGCCGTCCGTGTCAGCCTTGGCTGGCTCAATCCCTCCGCTATGGTCCAACACCACACTTTGAGCATGCTCCACAGAGTCCGGCGTACCGGGGAGCCCGAGTAGCTCGCCGCGCAGTTTTGTACCAATGCCGAGCGCGATGACTATAGCCGCAGTACCCGACAGGACCACCTGCTCAGTCTCCCCCGCATACGTGGCTCGGCCGCGGGGAAGAGACAGTTTGTATACCGCGTGGCTGCCGAGTACAACACCCTGCCGCGTGAGTTCGTGACTATGTCCGCCTCCCTCTTCTTGTGTAAGCTACGACAACTCTTGTCAGAAGTGACGTGATCGGAGTGACGGCCTCAGAATCTGCCTGGATTAGTCTCTTGATTGCCGCTGTTTTATCGCGTGTATCAAGTGTGCCTGTATGCTACCTGTCACTGTATGTCCTCTTGCGACTGACTCGGGCTTAAGAATAGCCCTATGACCTCGGTCATGTGACAGGGATAAGCCCACGAAGTAAATACACACACACACACACACACACACACACACACACACACACACACACACACACACACACACACGCGCGCGCGCACGTCGCACACCGCACACGCACACGCACACGCACACGCACACATGCACACACACACACACACACACACACACACACACACACACACACACACACACACACACACACACACACACACACACACACACACACACACACACACACACACACACACACACACACACACACACACACACACACACACACACACACACACACACACACACACACACGCAGCCTATTGAAAATGGTTGTTAGGAGTAGGGTGATTTGGCCCACCAGTGTCGGGTTAGGCGTCATATACACCAGCAACAACCAATAAGGTGTCTAGATATATATTAGCTATGACCTTTACATCAGTTATTTCCACTAATGATGATGGTTTGTGGTATGAATAACTTCGCCACTGTCTGTCTCGATAAAAAAATCCATGGCGGCTGGTTGGAAGGCAAAGTTAGAAATCTGGATGAACGAAGAAATCACCGTTACCTGCTGTTGATTTTTCTCGTATCTTTTGTATTGTAATACAATATATTTTAAGTTACGTTTAATGAAAAAATAACGTAATCGGTAACGTAGCAAAATATAACGTAACGTATTTCGGTAGCGTAGCTTTGATCCAAAAATCAAACGTAGCGTGCGTAATGGGGTCGGTAGTGGGTTTTACGCATAACAAATTCAGCGTATTTTTCTCGATTTTTCGATATACTTCTCACACACATCTTAGACCGCATTCTGTCCTAAAACTTCTCCTTAACTTCTCATATTTTTGTAAAAAACATTCTTGATTTTGTTTGTGACGTCACGACACTCGTGATTTGCGACGTCACTTTTGATTTGCACTATGGTCGTGACGTCACAGCTACAAGGACATGAGCTTAATTATTTTAGTTTTTAATCATTTTTGAGTTCATTTCGCATTTTTTTATAATAAAAAAACACATTATGCAAAATTATCCTTGTTTTTAAGAACTCCAAAATATTGTACCTTACGAAACTGTCCCCAACCCCATTCCGTAGCGTAGGGTCGGCCATCACTGGTCAGGCGTTCATTGTTGACAATCTCAGCGATTGCAGTCATCAGCGCCCCTGTCGGCCGTGGGGTAAACTACCACACTCGCCAGCCAAGGTCACCGGCCGGCGCCGCAGACGGCTGGTGCTATTAAAGGAAATAGTTCACCTTCAACATGGGATTTTGAACTGAAATAGCAGTTTTGTAGCCCGTGTTGAGAAATCCTTATCTGCAACTTTTATTGGCTGAAAAGACTCTCCACCGAAGATATTTGACTTTTTGGCGAAGGAATGCGGCGCATATATGATATACCGTACCGTCTGAGAGTGCCAGCACTGGTCTGAGCATGCGCAGACCAATAACGCACACCATAACATTAATAATTTACGACCTTTCGTCCTGAATTGGCGCGATGTAGGACCATTTTTGAAAAGAAAAAAGAAACTGTATTAAAAAATATAATAAAATCGTGTTCTGAAACAAATTCCGAAGGTGAACTATTTCCTTTAACGTCAAGAAGAATTTCCGTTTGTCTTCATCATAAGTTACCCAGGGGTGTAGTTTCCTATTCAGTTGAGGGGGATTCAGCCCCCCCCCAACTTGAACGAGAAAGTGGGTCAAATCCGAAGGGGAAATCTGTATTTTTGTTGATTTTGATGGAACTTTATGCGATTTTTCCCAGCTCAGCTCCCCCCCCCCCCCCAACTTGTCTGGAGAAGCTACGCCCTTGAAGTTGCCTATTAACTAGAAGCGAAATATTTTGGGTGGATATTGATTAGTAAAGACGGCGCTATCCCGCTGTGTACATTTTTTTGGTCAAATTCGTCTTTGTTTTATCCTTTATGGTGTTGGGAAGAATATAATTGTCAAAATATTTGATTTCAAGTTCAATGCCTGGCAACCTGCCTAAATATTACTTAAACAGCTTTGTGTTACAAATATAATTTAAAGAGGGTACCTTCGCCTGCAAAGTGGTGAAGTATCAGCGTTCTATGTCCAACAGTTTCCGAGACCCGATTTAAATACTGAAAATGCCGTTTTTTGTTATGTAAGTTGACATAACTTTCGACTTGAACTAAGCTTTGCTCTGAACGACATGAGACACGCCAGGCCAATGTACCCTCGATCGGATCGTGTTTATCGCATATCGCTGCGACCCTCGGTTTGCGAGTTATCGGTCAGGATCGACACGCGTTTGGTCGTTTTCGTCGATTTCTGAATTTGGCCGTTTCATGTTACCCTCGCACCGACGGGGGGGGGGGGGGGGGGGGGGTATATCCGCCCCCTCCCCTGAGGTTTGTTCGTGGATAGCTAGACAAAAACGGCGCAACGTAGCGCCGCGAAATTTTGCATAGCTGTTCATTGCACAAATGTACACATTGTCTGTAAATTTTGACCTCCTAACTTTCAAGGTCACGTCTTCAGGTCACATTAAATGACCTGACCTCAAGTCACGTTTTTGAGTTTGACATCATGCCAAACCCACAGTGGCTAACCAAATAGTTTGATACTCACAGTATGTAATAAGGGCATATGTATCTACAATTCATCTATCTCTGATTTTTTTTATATCGGTAACCTGAGGTCATGTCAATTTCGTGACCTTCCCCATTATAAGTCAACTAGCTGGGGTACCCGGCGTTGCCCGAGAAATTAAGTACCTGGAGGTGTCTTGGAAGCAAAACACAAGGTGGCTTACAACCCATAAGCCAGACTTCAAAAATACACTACCGGCCGTTCTACAATTGGAGCATTGAAACGGCCACAGTCATGAATCTAATTTTAGTGTTCTAAATTTATATTTCTGTCCCACTATGCCATCAACTGATATCATCAACACCAACATCAACACCAACCCCTGGCACTATGGTTGAAAATTTGAGTATCGAAATGCCTTGAAAGGCATTGAAACCAAGGCCACAGTCATGCATATAATTTTAGAGCAATGCATTGAAACCAAGGCCACAGTCGTGCATCTAATTTTAGTGCACTCTGTCAGTCAATACTGCTGTAATTAGTGCTGTAAATATACATTTATCCCCTACTATGCCACCAAGGTCCGTCTGGCAATTCCATGGGTGTCACTAACACATGATGATGACAATTGGGGCTTATGGTTGTACCAAGTACCAACTACCAACTGCATTGGTCATATGTCTCACTCTAATCCAAAGCTCGGATAAGAACATTGGCTTTCATGCTATCAGAAGGTAATCAATACTGATACATTAAAACACCATGCGTTGGTATTGTCTGCATTCTGATAGCATGAAGTCTGAGGTTGGGATATGTCCGAAGATTCGACTTTTACCTACGCTATGTATCGTCTACACCACCAATAGCACGAAAGGGGTGCCACAAGGTTAGGACGTGTCTGAAGATTCAACTTTTACCTACTCTATGTATATGTCCCACTCCAACCGAAAGCTGGGATAAGAACATTGACTTTCTTGCTATCAGAAGAATATCAATACTGACACACTAAAGCACCATACGTTGGTATTGTCTGTATTATGATAGCATGAAGTCTGAGGTTAGGACGTGGCCGAAGATTCAACTTTTACCTACTGATGTATTGTCTACACCACCAATAACATGAAAGAGGTGTCACTAACACATGATGATCACAATTGGGGCTTATGATTGTACCAAGTACCAACTACCAACTGCATTGGTCATCTGCCCCACTCTAACCCAAAGCTCGGATAAGAACATTGGCTTTCATGCTATCAGAAGGTAATCAATACTGATACACTAAAGTTCCATGCATTGGTATTATCTGTATTCTGATAGCATGAAGTCTGAGGCTAGGACGTGTCCAAATATTCAACTTTGATCTACTCCATGTGTCGTCTACACCACCAATAGCATGACAGTTTAGTATGTTGATGTATCTTGTCATGACCAGAGTTTGGGTGTTGCCTACATTATCACAGTTTAAAATGGCTGCAGCATGAATGTTACCAATGAAATAATATATAAATTCAGTAAGATCAGTAAGAAACATAGGGCAACATAATCACATCTTTCAGGCTGTGCATGGAAAGAAGTTGACACCTCTACCATTTTCTCTTATTCTTTTCCACATTATTCATGGCCCCTTGGTAACAGACACTGGTAAACTAAACTGAAACATGGCTCGTATAAAGATGAGGGCACACTGAGAGTCAAAACACCGCCCCAAACTCTAAAAGTATATTTCTCCCCTGAATCTGCAGTTTAAAATAGCTGCAGAATGAATGTCACAAAAGCGCAACATGTGAAGAAATTCGGGTCCACTAAATACAAATATAATTGCAATCAATATCAATTCCACGCTTTCACAATTTACTTGAAAAATGTAGAGATCCGATCTGAATGGTAGTGGTACACTGACATGCCTGTCATCATTTTCTGTATTTTCTGTATTTTCTGTATTTGTATTCAATCACCAACTGCCCAATTACAGGTGAAGTCAAATCAACAATCAGGTATGCACATTGCACATACAACTTCCCAACCGGAACAACCTTACATCGATGATGCGTCACATGGTGGGTCTCACAGTTGATGCATAAGCCAAGATCTGCCGTTTCAGCTGCCCTAGCGTATCGTAAAAAATGTCGGAACTTGGCGAAAAAACCTAGAAAATCGTTGACGATACGAGGAATGCGCACAAACAGTCCGGACGATACAGTTATCACTCTGGCGAATGGCACATCGAACAGTGATCTTGTCGCGATTCTAGTTTGCCTTGTTGGCGCATGGAGCTTGAAGCACTCCAGAAGGTGTGATGATGAGATCCAGCCTTTGAATAGTTTGCACAAAAATAGAACATCACACTGCGCACGCCGAGTTCCTAAATGAGATACATTGCATGCTGACAGCAGATCACAGTATGCGAGAGACGGTCCATCGAACGCCATATGACGCGAAAGCCACATCAAAAATTTATGATGCACCCTCTCCACGCGAACGAGATGGCATCTGGCTGCACCACTCCATATGATTGAACAGTATTCAATAATCGACCGAACGTTGGCGTTATAAGCAGCCAGAGCCGCTTGCTTATCCAGCTTACACCGGGGGGAGGCCGACTGGAATGTCCGAATGAGCAGACCTAGTGCTCGATTGGCTTTGGTGACGATTGAGTTCACATGATCTGCGAAGGTCAGCTTTTGGTCGAGAACGACACCCAAGTCTCGAATGGACTTGACGTTCTCCAGAGCTATGCCATCAATTGAGTACGATGTTTGAATGAAGTCACGTTTCAGAGTAATTTTGCAAGATTTGCATTTTGAAGCATTGAGTTTCAGTTTCCAGTCGGCCGCCCAGCGCGTCACTGCGTTTAGGTCCTGCTGGAGGACAAGGACATCCGTTTTCGACTTTATCTCATGGAACAATTTCAAATCGTCAGCAAAAAGCAAACAGTTGGTGGAGATGACGGTGGGCAGGTCGTTCACGTAGAGAGAGAACAGGAGCGGAGAGATGTGCCCCCCTTCCGGTGTTCCGGACACAGCCGGAACCCAATCAGACACTTTTCCATTTAAAACTACCCTCTGCTTTCGCCTTCCCAGGTATGATGTCAGCCACCGCAGAGCGACGCCATCTATACCGTACATTTTCTCAAGTTTATACAGCAACAAACGATGGTTAACACTCTGGAATGCACTCGCAAAATCGGTATATACAGTGTCAAGCTGTCAAGCGGACAAGGGCACTCCAGTCATGTTTTGATGTTATAAATCACGAAAAGATGCTAGGAAAGCTATGCTTGTACAATGTCGACACCACTTGGTTCCGACATTACCTTCAGGGCCACTCACAACAAGTAAAAGTACGTAACACCGACGGATCTGTCATTTTTTCGAAGTCTCTGCCAATCTCATCCGGAGTTTTTCAAGGTGGATCGCTCAGCTGTTTATTGTTTTCCATATTCGCGAACGATATGTGTCTGCATGTGACGGATGTAACGATCGTGCAGTTTGCCGATGATACCCAGCTGTTGGTGTCCGGCAAAAAAGCTGACCTGGCCAGCCTGATCTCGAGAATGGAGAGAGCTCTATCAAAGCTGTTAGCATGGTTTTGTTCCAACGATATGAAAGTGAACGCATCAAAAACCCAGATGATTGTGCTCGGTACGCGCCAGATGCTTAAGGGACTGCCATCCGTTAGCATCAGATTTGCCGGTGCCACTATCCACGAGTCCGCAACTGTTAGAAACCTGGGCCTCATCATGGATAAGAACCTGTCGTACCATGACCATGTCAACCATGTTGTGTCGAAGTGCACAGGGGCGCTGCTGGCGCTTAACCACGCGAAGCATGTGCTACCGCCCTTCACACTGAAACCGATCGTGACCTCGCTTGTCGTGTCTACGCTACGATACTGCATAACTATTTATGGTACATGTGGTACCACTGAACTACGCCGGGTGCAGAAAGTACTCAATTTCTGTGCGCGTGTAATAAGCGGCCGTCGAAAGCAAAGCCATGTGACCGATGTCCTTAGAGACTTGAAGTGGCTGAGCGCGGCAAACCTAGTCCTGTACCATAGAATATGTAACGTGCGAACTATTAGACAGACAGGCCAACCATCCAGTATAGCATGTACACTAGAGAACGCGACAGATCATGGCCACGGCACCCGGAATGCCCAACGACTGCGGCTACCCCGAATACGCACCGAGGCGGGAAGAAGGCAGCTGGTGTACAGCGGTGTTGACGCCTATAACGAGTTTTGCACAACCTATGATGGACAGTCGTCCTTCAAAGGAGCACTCAGGCTGCATTTACTGCAGAACCAGACATGAACACGGTCGTTTAGACGATTCATTGTGACGACGAATGCGTGACGTGTTGATTTTGATGTGTGCTAGCTTTTAACCTTTTGTATCTTTTGACATTGCGTTAATGAAAAGCCGCAAATGAGCGGATTTAACGTGAATAAATGAACTGAACTGAATTGAACTTGTTTGAGATGGCCGTCCACCCGTGCGATAGAAAGGAAGCGAGATTTGTGGCACAAGAGCGGTTTGGAACGAATCCATGCTGGAACGGGGAAAGGTGCGGCTGAACGTGTTGGAAGATCTGGTCACATACAATTTTTTTCAAATATTTTTGCACATAAGGGTAACAATGAAACCGAACGATAATTGTCCGGGTTGTTTCGCGCTCCCTTCTTGAATATAGGTACTATGTTGGCTTCAGCCCATTGTTCAGGTAAAATTCCTGCGGACAAGGACATTTGGAAAAGTTTGCACAGTGGGGCGGCCAATTCATCTGCACATTCGCGAAGTATGCGGGCACTCAATCCGTCCGAACCACATGCCTTGCTCACAACCAGCTCCTGCAGCAAACGGCGCACAGTTTCTTGGGACACCCCAAATTCCGTCAGCCGATCCCCAATGCTGAAAGGCATGTCGGGGAAAACAGCGACGTCCGGGTCAGAAAATTTGGAGGCAAATGTGCGGTTCAGCAGATTCGCTTTTTCGATGTCATCCGAAACACGTGCACCGTTGTTAACCAGCATTGGGAGACCTTTAGTTTGCTTGAAGCATTTCACAAACGTCCAAAACCGCTTCGGATTCGTCCGAAATTCACCCACCAGGCCTCATGCTGATTCAGATAATGTATGGGTTTTTGGTCGATCACCAGGTGTTTTCGACTTTATGGCGTTGGAACGGTTTGAATTTGCCCTTTATTACGAGCGAGCGCGAAGCGTTCGCTCGTCTTTCCGTGGTATATGGGAGAAATCTGAATATGAGCGGCCCGGCCCGGCCCGGCCCGTGGCGACGCTTTTGAGAAGCACATATATCTGCAACCACACGTCTGATTGACAAGCTGACTTCTTTGCTGAGCAGCCCCATCCAACCTACCCTGTTTGAATCCAGTGCCGACTCATGTGGGTGCCTACCACTGCGCGTGGCGCGTGCCGCGTGAGGGGTGTTGAAAAGTGTTTTCTCGCCAAAACTCTGCAACGGCTGAACCGAATGTGTGCAAATTTGGTGTGGGGTTAGGGACCCCTCAGCCGCCAATTTTCCACAAGTCAGGGGTGGCCTCTGCACGTGCGCACGTGTACACCCCTATTCTATATCTCAGGAACGGCTGAACCGATTGCGTTCTAATTTGGTGTGTGGTTAGGGACCTCTCAGCCGTTGCCTTTCCACAAGTCATTGGTGGAGTGCCTCTGCACGTGCGCAAGTGCGCACCCCTATTAAATATCTCAGGAATGGCTGAGCCGATTGTTTTTAAATTTGGTGTGTGGTTAGGGACCTCTCAACCGCCAGTTTCCCACAAGTCAGGGATTGCACGTGCGCACGTGCATACCCCTATTCTATATCTCAGGAACGGTTGAGCCGATTGTGTTCAAATTTGGTGTGTGGTTACGGAACCCTCCGCCGCAACCTACCCACAAGTCATGGGCGGGGTGCCTCTGCACGTGCGCACGTGCGCACCTCTTTTGTGTATCTCAGGCACTACTTGCACGATCGGGATGAAATTCACCATACATTTATGTCGCGCTCGCTCGTTCATCGCCAACTACGGCGCCTTACTGGTATAGGAGATGGGAGAAAATTGAAATGCGCACCAATCGAACAAACCTAGCTAAATCTGGTCAGTTTTAACCAATATCACTATTTTGAAGCTAATCAGAAGAATGCATGTGTCAATTTTCTTCCGTGACCTCTTTGAGGTCAAATCCAATGTACCCCCAGGGCATATTTGTTTTTTGTACACTAACTCGTCTTCTACGTGGGGCAGAGTGATAGGGTTTTCACCATTCTGTTTCTCTTATCGATTGTCATCAAGTGATATAAAATTTGACTTGACCTTGACATGACCTCAGGTCAGGTCAGGTCAATTTTATAATTTGACCTAGCTAGGTTATCCGATATATGATTCGATGCGCCTTGACAAGATAACACGATGATGACGAAAGCGTTGCTCTAGCTTATATAACTAAAAAGTTATTATAAAAAAAAAATCAGCGAAATTTAGCATTTTGACATTTGCTGACCTCTGGAGTCTTAACTATTGACCTTATCTGAAATGAGAAGCCATAGTGCCGAAAGAGCGTTTCAAGAGCTTGCTAGTGCTTTTTACTCTATGTTCCTAGCTATCTTAGTTGCCGAGCTATCTCGGATTATATGAAGCAATGCTAAATCTACTCGAAATATGGGAAGATTTGACCTGTTTTGACCTCTGGTGACCTCAATATTGACCTGATCAAAAAATGACATTTGGTATTTTCTCTATTATTCGTAACGGCCTACCTAACGCCGTTTTCTGCTACTCGCTACGTTGCGCAGTTTTCGAGATCTCTGGGGGGGGGGGCAGTTATCCCCCGTCAGTTCTAAGTTGGCTCAGAACCCTGTCGGTGCGAGGGTTAACCCTATTTGTAACAGGCCCCTAGCTACCCCTATTTGTAACAGGGGGGGGATTCCACCCCCCGGAGATCTCGAGATCTACCCGTCTGATTTTCGAAAATGAAACGGCGTTTGGTTCCCCTCAACACGATCTACATTTCTAAAAAATAAAGAAATCGAGATTTTTGATAGGGGGCAAAAGGGGGGCAAAAACTACAAATTTTAGTGGTATAGGTGATCTAACACAGCTGTCAATGTTTATCAACCGATTTTAACACAACCAATGGGAATCGATAGAGATTGAATTGGAAATTGATATATAGTGATGACTTTTGAAAATGCGAAAATCATAGGCGTGTGCAGGTCACTCAATATGGGGGTGAAGTAAATGCGGAATAAAATATTTTTTATTTTTTGATAAATGAAATAGTATGTTATTGTGACATTACACAAAACAGTAACAATTTTTTTTTGCCATAGGCGGTACCAGGTTAGTGAAAAAGGGAGGTAAAATGGGAAAAAAATATTAACCGCAGGCATGTTGCTACCCAGCAAAAAAAATAAGTTACTGATCGTAGATAGTTCCTTTTTGCAGATTGCACTTCATCATAGGCGCATCCAGGATACAAATTGGGGAGGCGCAATACTCTTTGATACGTATATTATCCGCTATTATGATACTAACTAGTCAACAGTGACTATTTCACTTACAACTTCAATTCACATTGCTTACCCCCTTTTTTACCCTACCTGGACTTGCCTATTATCTCATAATCGTTCGTAGAGTACCCTGTGGTGCGTGATGCATCCGAAAACTGCAGTATGTTATGTTATTGTAGGCCCCTGCATCTCAGTTTCCTTGCAATAATATGACCCCCTTTCTTCCATTCCTGAGCGCGGCTCTGCAAAAATGATTTTATTCCCTCTCCTGACCTCATATGTGTATATATCTTTATAAGTTAACCGTCTATTGCGCCGTAATCGCTGGCATATCGTCATCACCATGCCAGTCACCCCCCCCCCCTTTTCATGTGCCTGAACACGCCCCTGCAACTATATATGTAATAAATTATAAAAATAATGGAAGGAGAAGCTATATTTTACATCTTGATAGCTATAAATGCTCCTTACATTGCTCTATTGTCTTCCCGCCAAGCATTTAATAATTCCTGGAAACCCCCCTTTTCAAGCCCTTGAAACCGCCTCTGCCATGCAATTTTTATGATATTTCATTAACATCAACTAATTTGCACTTGTTGCAATCACCGTAAACCGATGTAACTCCTTCATACTTGAAGCAGTTAGGAAGAAACCGTGAAGATCGCATTTCCGTATTATCGCCAAATGTCGCCGCCGAACCGTCTCAAAACCGTACTCTGGAACCGCCTCTGTTCAGGCTAAGAACTCAAAATTTTGACTCCAATTGGGGAATTCAATTCTAGGAAAAGCCCTAAAATTGCATGGACCTGCTCCTAGCCGTTCTGGAGATATCTGCGAAAAACATGAGGGGGGGGGGGCGGGATCCGCCCCCCCCCCCCCCTGTTACAAATAGGGTTAAACCAATGACACAGTTGTCGCCGACACCGCTGCCGACACGTATGTCGGATCTTGTTGAAATTGCCCGTGCTAGGCTCCGTGTCCGTTCCTCTGCCTGTTCCCGCGCTTCGTTCCAGTGGCCCGTTCCCGTTACCGTACACCATTCTCGTTCCCACGTTCCTGTCCCTTGTTCCCTTTGCTTCCTTACCTCCCGTACTGCCCAGACTATCTCGACGCGGCATATCAGCCTAGTTCGGTTAAACAATAACACATCACCATTCATGTTACAACTCACCTCCTTACGTCGTCAACGAACGCCTCCTCCCTATGCAACACTGACGATATCGAAGAATTATTGTTTTTCTATAGAAAAACACAATTCTAAAGAATAGTGTTATTTTCAATATAGAACAACAACCTTCGGTTACTTCAGACGTCAGCACCGCTGACGGATCATCCCAGGTCAACAGTGATAACGTTATTTCTTTGTAATGCATGGTTTCGTTAAACACTTTGTTACATCTAAATTGGCTTAGCATCTCATGAAAGCGACACAGCAGCGCTAGACAAAATTAAGGCACGAACGGTACTAAACATCCGTCACATTACTGCATACAACTTTACATGTACGAAAGAAAAGTATTATTTTGTTTACGAAACAGATTCGCCGTTAATTGTCACCGAGTTGGCACAAAATAACGGCAATATGCATGCAGAATCATTATATTGAACTCCCGCCGGACAGATGTTCTAGATATTTTTGTTCTGACGTCACAGTTCTCCACTTGAAACCTGTTTGAAACGCTCAGTTTTGTGAGCCAACAATCTGAGCGGAGAGCACGTGCTGGTCATCCGCAGACGGCCTAGACCTGCCCCTGACCCCTTTGGCGCGTGCTGCGGCCGAGCCCGCTGTCGGATCGATGCCAAATTGTAATTGCGATGGTGCGAACATATCACCGGACCTGCGTGCCAAACCTCGCGCACCTGACCGAAACCGGCGCCGAGCTATTAGGAGTTATTAGGGATGACACAACACGGAAGCACGGACGCACGGATGGACGGACATGTTATAATGAATAATATAGACTAGGAGGCCATTTATTTATATAGCCAGCTAATTTATATAGCCAGTAAATATGTTCGCTGCCCATTCACCGGTCCAATTTAGGTATTTATTTGAATACAACTTTGGCATATAATTTGGTAGAGTAAAGCCTGCAATTTAAATATCCTGCAATTTATATAGCCAACTAATTTAAAGGACCTGCATTGCGTTATGCACAATATGTTTGAAAGGGCATTGAAGAGGTGACAGACACTTTCTCCAGTTGACCAATCTCAGTTCTAGTTTAATTATGTTATTTTAATTTTTACGTTGAATTAGTTCTTTACGTTCCCGCTACCAGTTTCCCTGTTCCGTTTCCGTATCATGTTCCGGTACCCCATGCCTGTTCCCAAGCACGTAGCCAGGATTTTTTTCAGGGGGGGGGGGCATGTCGGTGGTATAATCAAATTACGCTCCTAACCATATGTTGTTGACCGGGGGCAGGTTCAGGTCGTCAGAGAACCGCATTTTATCTAGTGTAAATTTGTATTGCTCAGGGGGGCCATAACCCCGTGCCCCCTGGCTACGTCCGTGCCCGTTCCCGTGCCCATTCCGATGCCCGTTAGTGTGCCTGTTGTTGTGCCCGTGTCCGTGTCCAGTCCCGTGTCTGTTCCCGTACACATGCCCGTTCTCCTGCCCGTTCCCGCTCCCGTGCCCACTTCCGTTCTCGTACCGGTGCCCGATTCCGGGCCTATTCTGGGGGCGTTCACGACCCGTTCCCGTTCTCGCCACCGGTTCCCATACCTCGCTTCCGTGACCCGATTATGTACCCCGTGCTATTTCCGTGCCCTCTCTTGTTCTCGTGCTCGTTTCACTGCCCGTTTCTGTGCTCAGTTTCAGTAACCATTCACATATCCAGTTCCTGTATTCCATTCCCGTGTCTGTTTCCGTGTCCGTTCCTGTGCCCGTTCCCGTCTGTTGACGTAACCGTTTACATGCCCAGTTCCTGAACCCCGCCCCCATGCCGATGCCCGTTTCCGTGCCGATTCCTGTGCCGTTCACGTTCCCGTACCCATGCCCCTGCTAGGCTCCGTGTCCGTTCCTGTGCCTGTTCCCGTGCCTCGTTCCAGTACCCCGTACCTGTTACCGTACCCAATTCTCGTTCCCACATTATTCCTTTTGCTTCCGCCTTTCCCTGGGCAGGCACGCCGCTCGCGGTTACGCTCGCCGACGCTGGTTGGCGGCGCTTGCCTCCCAGACAGGGGCGGATCCAGGGGAAAATTTCGGGGGGGGGGGCACATCAGACGTCAAGGGGCCCTCGAGCTGAAAAGGGCCCCGAACTGAAAGCCGAAAGGGGCGAGCTGAAAGGGGCCTCACTAAAATGCAAATAAAAATGACAATCAGATTTAGGCCTCATTAGGCCAGCAGTTATAGGATTTGTTGATCGCTGTTTAAATATCATAGGCATATGAGCGGGGGGGGGCATGGCCCCACCTTTTCGACAAAGTTTGTTGCTGAAATCTTGTATTTTGTTTAACAAGAAGATTAACGAGAAGATAACAGAATGTAAAAGACAAACCAATAATAGATGAATTACAATGCACAAAGAACTAGTGCACAGACCACAGTGGATTGGGTTCGTCTCAAAGCAATATAACTAGAGGCCGGCAATGCGATCGGGGCATTGCCTTGGGGTCAAAATCGTAATTTGGTTTTACCCCCTGGAGGGTTGATTTTTCCCCCCTCAGGATCGGCAGCCATTAATGGATTTTGGGCCGCTGTATCGCGGACGTGACTTGCGAGTATCAAGTCTGTGTCACCAACCATGTGACCTGAGGAGGAGAAAAAATAAAAAATGATTG
>JAXIVJ010018728.1:0-12500 GCA_036785665.1 Chirona hameri
GCGATTGAGCCGCCCTCCTGGCGACACGTTTGCCCATAGGACTGCGATTGAACCGCCCTCCTGGCGACACATTTTCCCATAGGACTGCGATTGAGCCACCCTCCTGGTAACATGTTTTCCCATAGGACTGCAATTGAGCCGCCCTCTTGGCGACACGTTTTCCCATAGGACTGCGATTGAGCCGCCCTCCTGGTAACACATTTTTCCATAGGAATGCGATTGAGCCGCCCTCCTGGCGACACGTTTTCCCATAGGACTGCGATTGAGCCGCCCTCCTGGCGACACGTTTTCCCATAGGACTGCGATTGAGCCGCCCTCCTGGCGACACATTTTCCCATAGGACTGCGATTGAGCCGTCCTCCTGGCGACACATTTTCCCATAGGACTGCGATTGAGCCGCCCTCCTGGCGACACATTTTCCCATAGGACTGCGATTGAGCCGCCCTCCTGGCGACGGTAAGCACCACATACAGAGGCTAACAAGGCGATGGCGTGAGTAGAACGAAGGTAGGCAGTGGTTGAGTTCCCTTATTAGATCGCTTCACGTGTTTGTTTGTATGCGTGTTGGTCGTACGGGTCGAATACGACCGCCCGCGAGGTAGCTGAGTTAAATAGTTAATGTGTTTGGATGGTGGAAATTACAGGTGTGGTCCGTGGACTACCCGATAGCATGTTTGAACGAATTACATACAAATCGTAAAACACCCTACTATAACAAGTATCAAGGGCGGAGTTAGCCGTGGGTGGGGGAGGGGAATCCAGTGTCGTATTTCCACGAAAAGTTGTTGAGCGGGGATGGGGGAGGGGTAGCGGGCCGTCAGCCGTCAGCGAAAAGTTGTTAACCAGGGGGGGATAGCAGGCCGTCGGCCGTCAGTGAGAAGTTGTTGAGCGGGTGGGGGGGGGGGGGGGGGGGAGGGAGCAGAGTGGGCCGTCGGCCGTCCTCCACTGTATGTCCGGTCGTTTTTTTTTTGGGGGGGGGGCACGGTTTCAGGACCTTTGAGGGGCATAGCATTTGCCCCCCCCCCCTCCCCTCTTGATCCGCCCCTGACAAGTATTTTTAAATTGTATAGGTTTGTATAATGTTTAAAAATGCAACTACTAGTCTCAGAGCTGATAAAATGTTCTGACGTGCCAACGAACGTCGGTGTCAGTTGATTGTGTACCGCCGTACCGTGAGTTAGCAAAACGCTGCTGAAGATAACTACGCATCTCAAACTAAAGATATGGAGGGCGCAAAGACATGACAGGATCTGTCATCTTCAATTTGGATCAGCATTAGAATATCAGCGTAAAACATCGTGCATACACTGTCACAAATATTATGTTTTGATTTAGTGGCAGCCAGGGGTGTAGTTTCTCAAAATCAGTTGGTGGGCTCAACTCAGGTTCAGGCACGTATCCATAATTTTTATCAGGGGGGTGCGTCAGTAGTAGAATCAAATTTTGCTCCTCAGCCAGCGGGAGGGGGATCTGGTCGTCAGCAGGATCGGGTCGTTGTTTGGATCTCCTCTGTTTTCCAATATTTGTGCTTTGTTTAATGTTTTTGCAAGTTTTGGGTTCTTTGGTATTGGAAATTGTATCTACATTTTTGTATATAAAATGACATAAACTGGTATGCCTCTCCACTTTGTATCACCCTGGCCTTAATTTATGAGCAAATTGAAGGTTCTGATCTGATTCCTATCACTCTTACTTGTACTTGTTAGGCCTACCTATGACAGGGTCCTAGAGTTTCTTTGGAGCTGGGGTGAGGAGTGGAAAGTTCTGGCTAAAAATAAGCATAAGGAGTGGAAAATTCAACCAAAAGAAACATAATTGTGCTCAGCTTTATCAATATACAATTACCTGCTCACCATCATGTTATTACAAATATAAATTCTTGCCCATCTTTCCCTCCACAGGCTGTCGTAATCATTACATTCATAAATCAGTATCAGTGCTCCAATTATCCAATACATTTTAAGATAAGGAGTGTAAAACTCACGGTAAAACTGGGAAAAAAGTGGAAAAATTGTATAGTGCTTTGCGCCGAACACGAACTGCAGGGGGGTTGATTTCCGCCCCCCCCCTTGAGATCTCAAAAACTACGCTACGTAGCGAGAAGCGGAAAAAATCATTTGATAGCTCCATACATGTTCTATCGAAAGTATTTCAGTGTTCTTTTAGGTCAGGTCAAAATTGAGGTCACCAGAGGTCATCAAAGGTCAAACTTTCCAGTTTTTCCTGTTTTAGGACATTGCTCCAGAAATTCCCATATATCTCAGAAATGATGCTAGTTAGAAAAACGGAAAAAAATCAAACGCCAGCCAGTAAAATTTTAAATCGCAAGATGTTCTCAGATTTGATCTCAGGTTAATATTAGAGGCTCCAGAGGTCGAAAAGAAAAGAAAAATGCCGTTTTTTGCTAAATCTTTGTTTGCCATTAACTTTTTATTTAATAAAAAAACTGAAAACTGTTTACGCCATTATGTTTATCTTGTCAAGGCGCTTCGAATGATATACATATTTACCTTTTTTTAAACAACTTAACAATTTGACCTCAGGTCAAGGTCAAGTGGTGACCCAAGTAGGGCATGCCGCATATGGGAAGACGTGTCTTGACGAGAAAAACACATTAATATCTGTTTTACTTCTCTATCTTCATTATGTCGGGAGTTATTGACAAAAAAAGTGATGGTGACCTCGCAGGTACAGGGACCTGCAGTTGAGTTGCTATGGTACACACTATGGCCCGGCTTATCTTCTCCTCTAGCGTACATTTGACTGCAAATTAACCCTCGCCTGTGCAGCGTACGATCAGTGCGCGACCGTGCAGGGGGGGTGTACCCCCCCCCCCCCCCCCTAGCGTTTCGCCCCTAATTGGGCTAGAGCTTCGATTCAAAAACGAGCGTGTTGCTTGTCACGAGAGGAAGCCATTGATATCCAATTGTAAGGTCCTAGGTCATTAGGTGACCTCTGAGGTCATGTCAGTGACCCAAAATTCAGCCAAATTGTAAGTGCGTATAAATTGAATTTAATCGAGCTAGAATCGCGAATGAGCACATAATTATGCTAAATGGGTGCCAAATTTGAAATCAGCGTCACAAAATGTTCGAGAAATTGGCAAATTCCAAAAAGGTCATGTCAGGTCCTGTCAGGTCATTTGAGGTCAGTGACCTCGGCTGACCTGTGGAGGCGCATGACCCCAGTGGAACATATAATCATGTAAAATGGATCCCATATTTGAAATCATCGTCACAAATGTCCTAGAAACTGCCAGAAGCCAAACAAGTAATATCAGGTCATCGGATGTCAGTGACCTCGGTTGACCTCTGAAAAGGTCAATCTAAGTCACAATCTCAAAGGAAACCACAAAGGTCACCTGGAAACACCTGTACATATGCAAGCAGGTGCTACCATCTACAAAGTTGTAGTTCGAGTGCTGCCGCGAGGCGGCGGGAATAGTAGAGATCGAGCGTAATAGAGAAGACTGGACATTAGGAATTCCTGATAATGAGACGAACTCGGGTTAAAGGAGACGAAGCTGGCGCGGCTGGGCGTGCGTGTGTGTTGGAGAGAGAGGGAGAGGAGGGAAGGGATAATGGTGTGACACGTGGCAAGGGGTGGGGGTGTGGCACTGTACGTGGCACGTACGTGGCACGTACGTGGTACGTACGTGGTACGTACGTGGTACGTGACACGTGGCAAGGTGTGGCACTGCACATCTCAAAGATCCATCATGTATGAAGTGATATGCAATATAAGCCGGTTCAATGAATATAGTGTGAACCCATGATGAGTGTATACTTGAAGACACGCTACCGATAAGAACTTACACAATACACATATGCTCCTGGACAGCGAACACTATGAAACTGCACAAGTTACAAAGAACAATACTACGGACTCCAGTTGTGCCTGACATGACCTTGAGAAACAGGTCAAAGGTCACGGGTCATGTGACCTACAACGTTTTCAAATATTTGTTAAATTGTTAAAAAGTAGGGTACTGAAAGTTTCATCGCAATCGGTTAATATTTATGCGAGTTATTCCCCCCAAAAACGAGGGGTGGCATCAACTTTCCCACCCTGCACTGGCGAGGGTTAAACCGCGACTTACTGGGGGACTATTCCCCCCCCCCCCTCCTGTTATTTTGCAATAACTCCTAAACAAACACAAGTATTGTCACCAAACTTACAGTACCTTCTTCCATATCAATTCTACACATGTTGGCAAAGGGAAAAATATGAGATTATGATAGGTCAACCAGAAATGACGTCAGAGTGACGTCATTTTCTTGGTTTTTGTTGAAAAATAATGGTTTTCGGAAAACGCTGTTAAAGGTACGATGTATGAGATAAGCTCAATTGTCTTAAATCACATTACTAACAATAGAGGTGGTAGAGGTTATAGAGATTTTGCTTTTTATTTCTATTTATTTGGAACACACAATGTTCTAAGGTCATTTTTCGCGTTCTAGACGAAAAACAACCCAATAAACATGTGTTACAACGCCTAATGATCGTAATCTGCAGTTTAACCTCGTGACCTCGGATGACCTTGACCTGACCCAAGGTCATAAACAGCTTAGAAAGGTACTTAGAAGTGTCAGACACACGAACCATACCGATTTATCGACTGCTTGTGCGTTTAATACCGCAATTTTGCGCGACAATTCCATCCATCGGGACCTTTTGACACGGTCAAACATTTTGCACTTAACCTGACCTGTGACATCATCGATGACCCCGAGGTCAACAATATTATGTTTCCCTCGATCAATTTTTCAGGGCTATCGAATGCCGTTTGAATTTTTACATTCAGTCTAGTAGTTCCGTTGATCCGAAGGGGGGGGGGGGGAATAGCCCCCCCCCCCCCCCTCCCCCCCCCCCTCTCCCCAGTAAGTCGCGTTATGAAATATACCCCAGTAACTCGCGGGTTAAGAAACAACAATAAATGCATTCAAATAACATTACTGAGAGCTTCAAAATGACATATTGATGCATTGGCTCACCCCTGTTCTTATCTATTGGCTGATTTTAAGCAAAAATCCATTTTCATCCGCAAAGAGCTAAAAATGTATTTTTGCTGAAAATCAGCCATTAGATATGGTGAGCCATTGCATCAATATATCATTTTAAAGCACTCAGTAATGCAGTTCAAATGCATTTATTGTTGTTTCTTAATTCACGGACAATCATATGCTAGAGGAGAAGATAAGCCAGATCGTAGTGTGTACCATAACAACTGCGGGTCCCTGTACACCTCATTGGTCCAGACGTGTCAAGATCCTAGGCATCCAGGTCCTATAAGTATCGAAGATTCTAGAAGGTCATGTTAGCATTGCTCTCATTTGCCCAGAAGCAAAAATATTCATGGTGTTTTCTATATTATTTGTAGAATATATAATGATGCCTTGATTCCATTACATCAAATAGGCAAAACATCAATTGTCCAAAACCCATTTTCAGCACCCAGAAAAGTTGCAAGTGACATTGGCGTATCCAGAACGATGGTTCGGGGGCAAATTCCAAAAATTATCACACAATTTTGCAAACTCGTCAGATTTTGCTTGCTTATGCAATGATAGCTAATTAAAAAACTTCCCTTAGTAAAAGTTGCTTAGATTGTCTTCTATATCAGAAAATGTGTCAATTTTGTGCCGATTTCAGGCAGTTTGGGGGGCCATGTCCGCCATGCCCCCCCCCCCCCCAGATGCGCTAGTGGCAAGGGATGTCATCATTGAATGTGGACACATCTTGTTATTTTTGCATCCTTGTATCAATAGGTACAAAAAAATCAGTAGACGATGTAATGTCACATGGTTCTGGAGCAGACTTGGATTTTTTGCCATTTGCTGGATTTTTTGGGTCCAAATAATTTTGCTCTCTTCATTTTGTGTTCTGGAAATTTGCTCTTTCACATGATCTTACCAACATTGTAGTGAAAATATAATTACATTTTCCTCACAAGTATTTAATATATATTACAAATCAGGAATTTTTACTTCCCAAGTAAAATATATAACAAATGGAAATCTTATTTTTCCTAACAATAAAATTGTACTCTATACCTATGGATTTTTACTCTCCGGGACCAGAGGCCTTTTGCATAGAACTTACGAAACGGAAAAAGTACTATTCCTCTTAGAATCGTAACTATTCTAAGACATCGTGTTTCACCAAGTTCCTGAAAATAAAAAGAACAGTGATGAATTTACGCCGGTGCGTGAAGCCATTTACGAAGGGTAGTGTAGCTTTGACTTTGAGGGCGACATTTGGTAAGCATCGGTGTTCTATAGTAATGCTGATAAGGAGCGCGTATAAATGGACGTTTGTCGAGGACGAAGAGGTTCTCCATCTAGAAAACCGTCGCCGAAGACGCCCAAGGACGTTCCGTCCCAGAATAAAGAATAATTACACATGGAGTGTACTGTGTCGGAATCATTCAGGTAAATAAAAGTCCGTGAAGTTAGCGACTAATTCAGCAATGGATTCGGCACAGATTCAGATTTTCCCCAAACTTCGGCCCACAGTCAATTATGACACACTGATCATGAATATGACCTTCATTTTGCTGTTCAAAATTACCTTCAAGGTCAAATTCAAGGTCGAAGGACGGGGTACCACATAACGTCTCGAATGTGAGTTGGGCGCGTGACCTTGGCCGGGTCGGACGCTGCGCTGTGGGCTCCGTGCGGCCATGGCTGAGTGAGCGGTGCGTGCCCGAGCGCCCGGGTGACGGCAGTGCTCAGTGCTGCGGCGAATTTGCAGTTGGCGAAAAGCAGTTAACGTGTGATTCGATTAGTGTGACGGCAAAACCTACCAAAAAGGACTTTATCATCACTGAGTCAAGATCGACGAGACGTCAAGTGGTGACTGGAGAGTGAGTACTCACTTCGAGATGGACACTGACAGTGGTGACGATCCGACGTTCACGGATTGTCAGGCTTCGGGGTCGGAGAGTGCCAGTGGAACGTTCGGTGGGCGCAAGAGGCAATTTTCGCTGCACGAAATGGTGCACAAAGCCGAAGGAAAGCGTGCCAAGCGTCAGGCCGCCGCGCGGCAGTCAAGGTCACCGACCGGCCCGCCGCCACCCGAGGCGGGTCAGGGTCGGGGTCGGGCGGCTGGCGCCGAGCCAACACCGGAGCCGGTACAGCTGAACGCAACCACCCTGGCTGAAATAAAACGTCTGATCGACCAAGGTAACGCCAACGTTATAAAAACCCTGGAAGCAAAACTGGACAGCATGGACAGAAGGGTGGCTATACTCGAGAGTGAGTGCATGGATAAGGATGGACAAATCCTGCAGCTTTCGGAGCAGCTGCAGCAGCAGGTGAGGGTCAATGAGGAGATGGACATCAGACTGGAGGAGCTGGATTTGAACGGCCGTTTGTCCTCCCTCATCCTTACCTGTGAAGCATTTGCAGCACACCCGCGCAACACAGATATTGAGCAGCTGGTGGTGTCAGTGTTGAACGAAAGACTGCCGGATCTAAACATGACAAAGGCAGATCTGCAAGCTGCGCACAAACTGCAGAACGATGCAAAAGTCATATGTAAGTTTGTGAAGAGACAGCTGAGGGACACAGTGTACGACGGACGATTTGAGCTGGCGCGGTTTCACAGTGGTAACCCCGGACGTGACGGTCGACGTCTGGCGCCGTTATACATCTCGGAGTCGCTGACACCGAAAAACCGGCTGCTCTATGAGGAGTTGCTGCGTGCCAGGCGGCCGGAAAACGGCGGGATGATCGCCTCGGTCTTCAGTCGGCGGGGAGTTGTCTGGTGCCGCACGGAGAAGGGCGGCGCCAATCTCAGAGTGCAGGACGAGGTCGGCCTGCGCAGGATCCTGGGTGGGCGTCGCGTTCCAGCGCAGCCACGCCATCCGCGGCGGCAGGTCCCGGGTCGGACGTCATCTTCGGCGCGGCGGACGCCTGCTTCGGCCGCGGTCGCTGCGCCGTTCGCGCCTCGCCCGGCGCCGCTCGCGCCTCGCCCGGCGGCTGAGCGCGCTCCGCCGCGGTCCTCTGGAGGCGTGGTGGCTGCGGACTCTGGTGATGCGGGTGCGGGGACGGCAGGTGCTTCTTCGGCTGCGGTTCCCGGCACGTCGATCCCGTCGGCTGGCGGTGGGCCGGGGCAGCGGCCGGTGACCGGTACGGACGGCCCAGGTCCGGTCCCGGCCTAACTGTCTTCCCCGTTCGGGTCGGCGCAGTTTCTCCAGCTTTCGGCCGCGTGAGTCTGGACATGTTGCACGGTGCGTGCAAGGTGGTACAATGTGGGCAGTCATAGTATACATTTGTTACTTGTGTGGGGCAACGTAACATGATTTGCTAATCGTATAACTAAACGTGCAGCCCTTGTTTTCAATAAACAACGTGCAGCCTCGTAAACTCGGCGGTCAATACAGTCTAGTTTTGTTGGCGATGCTGATTACTGAGAGTTAGTGTAACGTAATATTAAGCTTTGCGGTGCTCAGATAATGTTTGACTCCCGGTCTTGTACGACGTGATATACTGTGTTTAGTGCGTAGCTCGGTCTGCCAAAATTGTAGTTTAACATTGAGTTATGTATTGACCCGCGCGGTCATGTAAGTGAAGCATGACTTCAATAGCACACAATACAGTGTGCTAAATCAAACGTCAACTAGGGCGATGTACGCCGTATACGGTGATGTGCATAATGTGGTGATTGTCACTGTCGAAAATGTGTGGAATGTGGTCGGCAGATCACGGGATTATAGACTGCATTTATATGTGTGCGCTCGCGCGGCGGCGGGTGGCGGTTGTGTGGCGCCGCCTCTCGCGGGATGGTCACAGCTCTCAAAGCGGGTCAATTTTCAGCGACAAGTGTAGATCATTATAATATGTGAAAGACAAAATGTCGTCACCTGGGGGCTCACTGGCGCGTGAGTGTGTTGAGGCGCGCAGTCGGGACTTCTAACAGGAGTTATGGGTATAGGGGGAGGGGAGGGGATTCGGGCAGCCCACCGACACAGAGTGGATGTTATTCGGACGGGATGGACGTATTACTCCGCTGGGGTAGGGCGCCGCGCCGAAGTGCCGAACTTATCTGTTGCCACAATCGTCAGTCATTGCAGTAAGGGTCGAACATAGTAACAATGAAAGTGAAATAGAGCGCATATCGATTGTAACATTTAATGTTCGCGGGCTTCGAAATCGTGTTAAGCGACGTTCTATATTCAGACACATTAGAATAAACTATCAGCATAGCATCATTATTTTGCAAGAAACCCATTCACTACCAAATATGGAGTATAGCTGGAGATGTGAATGGCGGGGACAAATTTTCTTTGCACATGGTTCGGAGTCGGGACAAGGTGGTGTAGCGATGCTATTTCCAGTGAATTTTCCTTGTACTCCATGCAAGCTGTATGGAAATGAAAACGGACGAGTCATTTGTGCGAAAGTAGAGACAAGAGCCGAGCGAGATGCAATATTTATCATGGGAGTGTATGGACCATCGATAGACAATCAGAATGATAAATGTACATTTCTAGATCAGGTGCGAGAGCTGATGGCCTGCTACGAAACGAATAACATGTGTCTTGCTGGAGACTTTAACATTAAGCTTAGTAAATTGGATTCAGGCAACAGCACTTACCATTGCACACGAGCGAGCAGGAAACTGCAAGACATCCTCACTGAGTTCTCACTGGAGGATGCATGGCGTTATCAGCACCCTGCAGTGCGCAGGTACACTTGGCGTAGACCAAATCTTACACAGCAGTCGCGCATTGATTATGTTTTCACTAGTATTAATCTCTTAACCAACAATGTGACAGAAACCAGAATAGATACCGGCATTTTAAGCGATCACAATTTTGTGGTTATCGACATTCAGATAAGTAATGAACGTCGAGGTCCCGGTACTTGGCGGTACAATAATTCGCTACTGAATGATATAAGCCACGTTAATACAGTTCGAGCAGAAATTGCAAGCGCAAACAATAATCGAGAGGTCTACTCGGGTGTCATTAGTAAAGGAGTTAAAATAGAAATGCTGTTGAGCAATATAAGGGTTCTTACGACACAGCGTAGCAAACGGTTAGCACGTGAACTTCGCAGAGAAGAAAATCAACTGTACAACAGAGCAAATGAATTAGAACATATCGTAGCAGACAAGCCCACTAATGCTCAGCTATCTGAATACGAAAGAGTTAAAAAAGCGTTAGACGATTTTAAAGAAAAACGAGGTAGGATAGCGATATTACACTCGCAAGCAGGATGGTTGGAGGATGGTGAAAAATCTACTAAGTATTTCTTACGATTGTGTAAAACAAAAAACGCACAAAAATCAATCACTACTGTACAAACAGATGATGGGCAAATTATTAGAGGCAATAAACAGATACTAGAAGCATGCGAAGTTCATTTCAAGAAATTATATGAATCAAAATTTAAGGAAGACCGCAATTTCCAAGGTTTCATGTTAGGTGAAAGTGCTCCACGTTTATCTGAAAACGAAAAGCTTATGTGTGAGGGCCCGATAACTAAACAAGAATGCAAAGATGCGTTAGACAAAATGGCGCGAAACAAAGCTGCCGGGATTTCCGGATTTACAGCCGAGTTTTTTTCATTCTTTTGGGAAGAAATGGGTGACTTGATGGTCAACTATTTCAACCACGCTAGAACAGAGGGAGAGTTATTTATTTCACATAGGAGAGGAATGCTAACCTTAATTCCTAAGAAAGGCAACCAGATGCAACTAAAAAATAAAAGACCCATTTGTTTATTGGACGTGATTTATAAGACAATAGCCAAAGTGATCGCAAATAGGCTAAGCAGTGTAATTGATAAATTGGTGCATACTGACCAAACCGGGTTTATCAAAGGAAGATATATAGGCGAGAACCTTCGATTGATATCTGATGTGATCGAATATTGTCGAATAGATAATGTTGAAGGCATATTGATGGCAATCGATTACCGAAACGCATTTGACTCAGTAGAGCACGATTTTATTATATATGTCTTGGAACTTTTTAATTTCGGGCCTTGCTTTATAGCTTGGGTCCGATTACTGTACAATAATGCGCTATTGACCGTCAGAAACAACGGATTCACCTCTGATTGGTTTCCATGTTCGCGCGGAACATTTCAGGGCTCGCCCCTCAGTGGGATGATATTTAACTTGGTTGTTGAAATACTTGCGATTAAAATCAGGGAGTCAAATATTGTCAAAGGGGTGAAGGTAAACGAGCATGAGATAAAATTAAGTCAATACGCTGATGATACCACTTTCTTCCTGAGTTGCCCATCATCTGTCCATAGGGTAATGGAGATATTAACAGAGTTCAAAAATATATCCGGACTAGAGCTTAACGTACAAAAATGTAGCATAATGTGGATGGGCTCAGTTCGAGATAGGAGAGAACCTTTGTGTGGCATCAAAGCGGTTTCAAAGGTGAAGATTCTGGGGGTTTGGTTCAGCGCATCAGAGTCGTGCAATGATGATAACGTTACGCCAGTGATTAAGAGGATAAAAAACACAATTAATTCATGGTCTCAGAGAAGTTTAACAATTAAAGCTAGAATTGTTGTAACTAAAGCACTCCTGGCTTCGCAGATGGTTTACGTAGCGGCATGTAGCTCGATCGCACAGGTCGAATTAAAAGAAATTCAAAGCCTAATAATGAGATTTATATGGCGAGGGAGACCACCCAAAGTATCGCAACATACTATATGTCAGAGTATAAGTCACGGTGGATTGAACGCGATTAACGTGACACACTTTTATACGGCTCTAAGATTAACGTGGCTTAAACGCATTATCATAAGTACAGATGCCGCTTGGTGCCTGATGTTACAGTCTCGATTAGGAGAGTTCGATGTTAAGGATTTGCTTAAAATTAGAAAGTGTAAAGTGTTTCTGAAAGGATTAAGGATACCGGGATTTTATAAGGAAATAATATCAAGCTTCCAAAGGATGTGCGAGAGTCCAATCACCGACGCGAAGCAAGTTCGGTCGCAGAGTTTATGGCACAGCGACGATATTAAACGAAATAATAAACCAACGTTCGTTAAAGGCATGTACCAAGCAGGCATTAAAATTGTTGATGATATCGTTTGTCCCAATGGTAATGTAATGAGTGTTGACAAGATCAGACAGAAATATCCTAATATGAAAACGCATTTTTTGACGATACAAGGTGTGACGAGCGCCATACCAACAGAGTGGAAAACGATTATTCGTGAAGTCCAAAATGTTAGATTGAGCCAAGTGGAGCGGACGGAGATCATGATGGTGGCCAACAAAACAAATATTGAACTGGCTAAATGCAAATGTCGCCATTTTTATAACAATTTAATCGAAAGCAATGAACCAACTGCCGTAACCCGATGGGCGTATTATGGCGTTCGCCCCCAATGCTGGCGGGAAATATACGAGTTACCATACAAGTGTACGATTTCAACGAGGCTTCAATCGTTGCATTTCAGAATTATTAACAGGTACATTCCTACAAGGAAATATTTGTGTACCAGAGGCGTCATTGGGAGTCC